>JAYGXS010001569.1:0-13231 GCA_036362985.1 Ligula intestinalis
GATAAATTTTCGTTAGACATTAACATTTATATGGTAATTAAGTAAATTAACTCTGCGGGTTGGCAGAAAAAATAGTATGATTATCAGCGGGGAAAGAGGGGAATGTGTGTCGAAATCTAATTGGTCCTGTGCGCCCAAATTAATTTCGTCACGGCGCCACAACTACCGCGGTCAAAAGCCGCTAATCCAACAGCCAGCAGCTTATCACCTCAGCCGACTACCATCCTCCCCCTAACAATGATCAGATTTCGACCCCGATTCCCTCCCCCTTCTTCCCCACCCTGACAACCGTACCATTTTTTTACCAACCCACATAGTTCATGTGTTTAGTTACCATATAACTGGAAAGGCCTGACAAGAAGCTATCGAAAGCAAACGTATGTTAACCAATACATCTTCGAAAAGAAGTTATTTAAATTTTTAAACCAAATCAATTTGTTTCAGTATCTCATAACCGCTTGCACCGATCAGATGTCGCTCCACGGGCGATGCACGCTCACTTGCTCGGTCTCGTCGGGGGTTGATAATTCACCTCGGTCGTGTGAGATGCGACTGGCCTTTCTTTCCTGCTGCGACGACGACCACTGTTGGCGCAGTTGTAAGTCCTTAGTTAGCGCGGTCGGTGTCGTCTGGCCTAATCTGACTCTTACAGGGGGTCTGATAGGCTGAATTTAAATGGATAGTTCTGTTCGTTATAACGACCGGGGACCAACTTTCGAGCACCAGTCTGGCCATCTTGCCATTGAACCGGCCGATGACTTTGGCGGTCCCGAAGCGAAATTATGCTGCTCCCGTTCCATGCGACCGTAACAGTCTATCTTCGCAGTTGACTGCAAGTTGATGCTCTTTCAGCCTTGTGCAGAGACCTTCACCTGTTTCACCAACATTCCATGCACTGCAATTTCGGCATGGTATGCTGTACACCACTGCTGATTGTTCCGTTACAGATGGCGGGTCCTTCAGTCCCATCGTTTCCTGTCAGATCGTATGCTATGGCTTACGTGCTACCCCAATGCCGAACGGGCTCAGGGATCGAGCCGACACTCCCAAAACATTCCTTACGTAGAAGATCGTCAGCGTAAACGTTGGTTTGTCGTCATTTGGTCGGTTCTGGATGGGCCGCTGATAACGGTTTGCTGTGAACAAAGAATAAACGCGTTTCGCTTCCGCCTTTTTTCTGTCGTCATCAATACAGTGCCTTTGCACGCGTTTTAAGAGAGTTCTAACGCAACTGTGTTTGTGACCATTTGGGTGGTTACTTTGGAGTTGAAGGATGCATTTGGTATTTGTGGCCTTATCCTCTCCTCGGAAGTCACGACGTGTACATCCAGGAAGAGCAATTGGTTGTTGTTTTACCCTTCCATCCTAAATTATATGTAAGGAATATGGAGTTCAGTAAGGTCTTAAAGTTCTGAATGCAGACACCACACTCTCAAAGTCTCCTCTTTTATATCCACACTGTCGTCTAGTTCAGAGTCTGCCGTTCCGTGCTCTCCGCTTACTAAAACAGTATCCACTAATTTGAAATGGTCAATATCACATGGGCTTGTCGACGGACTGGGAGGGAGGAAAATGATCGAGGAAAAGAAGAAAAACTTGATGAAGATGATGACGGAGAAGAAGAGTTAATAGTTGTTACTTCCGGCTGAAAGAGTAGGAACTTCTCCATGTCCCTTCTCCGACCCCCATATGGTTGTTTTCTTCTCAAGACGCCTGTCCCCCTGTCTGTGAGCCGCTTGCCCGTGTCCCCTTTCTGTATCGAATGCCAGCCACCCTCCCATGTTTACCCTTGACACACAATTGCACACGACTGAATACAACCCCAAGTCTCCCAGTTCGGCTCCCTTGTGTGTTATGTTTTCTCACAACACAGTCGGCTCCCCGTTGACGTCACAGACAGTCGTTTCGACTCCCGGCGATAAAATCCCGTGAAGTGAGTTTGTGTTGAAGAGTCAGTTGATCGCTCCCCCCCCCCGTCCGCGGATAAGCTGCGCGCGAGATAGGTGTGGCCGTAGAAGGGCCCCATCAACACCCCCCCCCCGCAAACCTTCCCCCAACCGCCCCCCCCCCCCCCCCCGCCTTTTCGCCCCCATTAGCAAATGCGACAGGATTCTACCATTGAATCCTGCCAAATAGGGGGGATTCCATGACGGACTCCGGTTGTATTTGTTACTAGGGCTGCTGATGTTTCAGACCAATCCCGATGCCTCATGCATTGTCTCCTTAAATCATATAAAAGCAGAGCCACGTCCCCTGTCCCTCTCCCACTAACACACACACACACACATTTTCCCAAGTTTAGTTTCGCTCTGTGTGGCGTTGTGGGTGAATTTTTGTTGTTCCCTTGCATAGAGGCAGGTGGTTTGGCCGACTCCCTTCGCTCTTGACTTCGTGTTTCTATTGTTGAGGTTTGTACATTGTTTATCCTTTCCTTTTTATGCTTGATAGTACCGTAGTGTCTTAATACTGGTTATCATTTGGTTTGAATTACGCGTGACTGCTGGGTACGCAGTCAGATAAGTCAGCAAAGACGAAACCGTAGTAGTAGTAGTAGTGGTAGTAGTAGTAGTAGTATTAGTAGTAGAACGCAAAAAAGAAGGATGAGTACAAAGAGAAATGGATGAAGAAAAAGAAAAAGAAACGATCGTCTGAGCAGAACAGAGTGGTATTAGTAAAAGAGGAATGTGAATTTAAGGACACAGTTGCCACGAACCACGTGCCAACTGTTATTACCAGTCAATAAAATTCGGGTTCCAGCGGTCACATACGCATAATGGAACCCTCTTCTTTTCTGCCACAGCTTGTGTTAGATGACGGTTCTAACGGTCTATCCTGCTAAATAAACTTTAATATGATGAAACAGACTAGTCTGTGAATTTTGGAGAGGGTTTCAAGCTACCACACCTCGAGAAACGCATCACTGCAAAGGGCCATAGCGAAGGTATTCTACTAACGCGTTGATGTCAATATGAGTGATAGCTTGTAGCACAGAAATATCCACCAAAAAGGCATACTTACGGCAATAAAGTAGGTAGTTAAGGATAGTAAATCAGTCCTCGCAGTCCCATTTTTATACGTACGATAGAAAACGCACGCATGAGCACGCCACCTTTTGATACTTTGCAGT
Organism: Ligula intestinalis; assembly: GCA_036362985.1. Lineage (NCBI taxonomy): Eukaryota > Metazoa > Platyhelminthes > Cestoda > Diphyllobothriidea > Diphyllobothriidae > Ligula > Ligula intestinalis. Next base: position 3,128 of record JAYGXS010001569.1, read on the forward strand.
TATTACTAAAAACCGTTAGCGGCGTTAGCACAGTAATCGATTTGCGCTGAAACTTCCTAATTCAGGACTTTAGTATTGCCGGCAAAGACACCGGAGACTGGAATGGCCATCAGCCATTCATGCCCAAACCCAAGTTATTCACCACCAGAATCTCTATCTTCCGAATTTTTCAATCCGTGTCTAACTCTTTAACCACTATGATACGAGCTCGTTTTTTGGCGGTTTAGAGTGTGCGATATTGACACTTGTTCGAGTTTGGTCAGGAGACAATGTACGATTCTCACAGCCGACAAACCAGTACCAACTGAACGAAGCGGACACCAGTTGAAGGCTCAAATCAAAATTGAATGCTGCCTTTTTAGCATTAAAATCAGAGTTTTGGTCAAAGACTCTATTATTAAGTAAAATAGTAGCCATAAGTTTATGTGGCTTTCATTGCTTTCGAAATTTTATAATTTTATGCTAGTTTTGTATATTTACATTAGATGTCATTTGGCTCTTGTCACCAAGAAATAAATCTGCAGTAAACGCCAAGTCTAAATATTGAGTCTTTCGGGAGCTTGAGCTAAAAATTGACTGCTTATTGTCCTTATGATCTACAAAATATTCACGTTTTCAGCCGACTCTGGAAACAGAGCAGGGCAGTTCAGCTTTGTGTGGATTGCTTTTGTAGGCCCCCTAGATAGGGTGTGGGAGTTCGACCATCGTATTCGGTGATAGGGTAGAGCAATGACGATAGTAATGTGCACAATTCCAGGAATTTATTTCGGCAAATATATGTTTTCCGCAGTTCGTCTTAAGAGCAGTACAACTGCCTTGATAATGAAAACAGGAACGTTTAACAGGATTTATAATTAAAACTCCCGCAGCTGGGGAGAGGTCGTGAAGAATACGCGTAGGCTTGCCCCGAGAAAGTGCTTTAAATCGCTGTTTTCAGGTGTCGTCGGAGCAGTTCGTTTATTGCATCTTATAAGTTAGGCAGTTTAATGAACAAGCCTTTCTTTTCTGCAGTTAAGGTAGCAGACCTTTTGGTGCGTTGGCCGCGATTCCTGCGGATGAACATTTTTGGCTATCCAATTTCAAAAAGCATGTTCTGCAGCTGCTGGGATTTGCTTCAACAGTTTAATGGGAGCAGCTGCGTTGTGCTCTAACTGCCAATCCCTAGACAATGCTTTGTTTGTTATTTGTGGATGTTATTTGTGAATGTAATCAATGTACTACTGGCAAACGTTAGGACGGTGAGATACGCGTATTTCTGGGTCATTACCCATTGTCAGTCACAGTTACCTGACTTCAGTATAGCCGCAGAACCTGCCGCTACACTCCAGTTTTGAGGCCGGGACCAGTGAGCTAGAGATGACCGTCCTATCCAAGGTGCCACCGGGTGCACGTCTTGCCCAAGTAAATGTTGATTTACTGTCTCATCAGTGTTTTCTTTAGGAATTTTCTGCACTGTAGTCTTCGCAGAAGGACATCAAGAAATTCTATTTCCTTCGCCACCTCAAAGTCTGCAGATAGCTTGAGCAACGAATGTGGGTTTTCACGTTCCCAAAGCTGGGCGTCAGTGTTATTGTTAAAGCCTGTTAGACAGAAGATGTGATCCACTTATTGACCCTAAAACTCGAGGTCATTGATGATGTCCCTTCGACTATTTTTTTTATTTTGCCCAGAAAAGGGTATGCAAAAAGCGATCCAAGCTATGAACCCATCACCCCACCGTTTCTCTGCTTGTAAACATGGCCATTGCAGAGATATTTTACATTTTCTGTGCACCTCGAAAGTAGTAATTTTTGCGGTTCTTTCCCGAATGGTGTCGCAGAGGCAGTTTATAGTTCCCTTCACTGGTAAACTGGATACCATTGATGACCAATTCAACGAAAGTATCTTATTTCAACCAACTTTCATATAAGTTATGGCGTCAATAAACTTAAAGGTATCTTTAAAATGTTGAGAGTATAGGTTTATTTTAAAGCGGATAAAGATTTTACCAGTCATTTGATAGTGGTCTGATAGGGAGAGTTTTGCATATCCAATATTGAGCCTAGTAGTGGTTCTTGTTTCTGAAGTTTCAAGAGGCCGTATATTCTGGGTATGAATGCGCCTACAGTCTCAGTTTTTCAAGCTCCTTGACAGGCAAAATAGGAGGTCTTTGAAAAATGTCTTCAGCTGACCCTCAATGGTCTCTGTTCGGCCTTTGTCCTTCTCGGATTTTGATAACTTTTAACGATCTGCTACAAAAGCTTCTAGTTTTGGCACGCCATCATTCTTCTTCTGGAGAGATAAGGATTTCCGTAAACTGAGCATAAATAAGGCAAAAATCTGCCCTATACTTTTACCCAGCAATTGACACTAAACCTTAACTTAACGCTAACCCTATGCCTACCCATAAATCTTACCCTAGCTTCCCTGGAATGTGGCGCAATGACACCGGCTTTGTGGGCGTTCTTTTTCGTTTATCCTGTTTGGAGTCTAGACTGACCAAATGCCAGCAACCTTGTAGACTCTCCTGAGGCGTCGTGCCTGCCACAATAAGTCCTTTGTCAATGCGAGCTACCTTCAAGGTCATATGCCTTTGCTAGGTTGCGCCCAGCGATGACCTTGAGTCAGACACTCACGTCGCGCAAAAAGGCCTCCAAAGGGCGTAATTCGGCGGTGACACAACAACCTGAACCGTTAATTCGTTCGGAATTGCCATCTGTCGGAGATCGGAGGGACAGGAGGGTCACCAGTTTTATTGTACCCGGAAGCAGTAAACCGATAGAAGCGAATATGAGAGTTCCAGGACTCAGCCCAGACGAAGAAGAAGAGAGAACCACTGGAACAAGCATTTTACTGTACTATACAGACGTTTCGGATTCTGTCTAGATTTCTTTATCATAGGTAGCTGAAAAATGGCGTAAAACATGCACGGATTGCGTGGTATTTATAGTTCGTAACGGCCATCCACATGCGTACTATAATTATCCACTCCTTTAACCACCGCTTGGGGTTTTAATTGGTGCGGCGATGACTTGACGCTTTGTTTTGGAGTCGTTAATTGCCGCGATTTCCTCGTCCGTGTCGGATGAGGGCTTGATAATTATGTTTGCAGTCGTCAGAGCCGGGTCCAACACCAATGCCATTATCAAGTCCACATCCGAAACGGACAAGGAAATTGCGGCAACTTTTGACTCGAAAGCGAAGTATCAAGCCGTTACTGCACCATTTAAGACCCAAAGCGATGGTTACCGAGTTGATGATTATAGTACGCATGTGGATGGCCGTTATGAACTTAAAATACCACGCAGCCTGTGCATGTTTCATGCCATTTTACGGTTAATTAAGATTAAGGATTCTCAACAAATTTCGCAACGTCAGTAAAATAAAATTTATGACCCATTGATCGCACCCTCTTATTCTTCTTCTTCTTCTTCTTCTTCTAAGCAGTTTACCTTTTAAGTGATAACCTGAGTTCTAAAGCGCGCACAGTTCCAGTCAGAAGATAGAATTATATAAATATTTACGCTAACAATGCTACTTGGGTGCTTTACGCACACAGAGAATATCAAAGGGCCTGAGTCCCTCCAATAACTGCTGGAAAAACCCGAGATTACTCGCCTATTTTGAAGTCGGTGGTCTCTTAACTAATACTTGGCTTAGATGATCGGCCCATGTTTTGACACGAGAAAAGTAAGTTTAACTTAACGAATACGACCTCCTCGTAATAGGTATACTGAAAGGACAATTCCCAGTACAGTGGAGTTCGGTTAATGTGGACACCTCCGTTCCAGGCCAACTGTCCATATTAACCGGTTGTCCACATTAACCGTGTCCACATTAACCGGACTCCACTGTATCTGCAACTCCGAGTTCGCGCGTGAACATCGGATCTTGGGAATGAACAGACACGAGAGATATCCGTCATTAGTTTTAATAATAATGACAAAGTTTTATGACTACAAGGTGGCTCAGCGGGCATTTGATCTGCTAACCAACTGTTGACTATGCTGGACTCCGTGATCATTCCAGATTTCATTGAATGCTGGTAGATACGATCCGGCGCTGAAGACTGCAATCGCCTTTTCTGGTCTTCCCACCGACTGCAGATATTTCTACAAAAATTAAGCAATTTCGGAAATTAGCACCGTTGCAGGTAGCATTTAAGGCTAATTCATTCAAACTTAGATAGTCTGGTTTCTAAAAAGTTAGCCTGAAAAGACACACATAAAAGCGCCTGAAACTTATCAGCATCAAGTGGCATTGCTTAGAAGGCTAAGGATGTGGCTGGGATTGGAGCTGCTTCCCGTATCCTCCAGCTATAATAAAATCCTGGTCAAGAGTGGGTCGATAGCTGGTTCCCTTTGGCGGAGCGTATGATACAAAGACCCAGGTCATGTGAGCTGGCATCTATGTCACCACTATCGCTGGGTGTTGGTGGTACGCTTAGATGCTGGTTCAGGCACCATCCCCCCGTGGCCTTTATGACATTCCTACTTTGCGAGGTCTGAGATTGGCCAGATGGTCTCGGTCCTTCGCTCCCGATTTCGCATCCGCTCTTGGACTGGACACAAGAGAGTGAAGGAAAGACAGAGTACGATAAATACAACGCATGTTTACTACAGGTAAGTCGAAGTCCCTGTAGCGCCGAGTTGTGTAACTCACTTTGGACATCGTCAAAATCGACGTTCAAACTGTCGATTGGCTAACGACTGAGTTACGATCGGTCACTCAAGTATGCATGGTCTTGCTTGATACGGCTTTGTTAATACGGATTTAAATAGGCCTACGTACAGATTGAAACACTGGACAACAAACTCGTGCAGGCAACGACAAAAGGCTAAAATATTTTTAAATCTTACCTCTGCTTCAGTCCACGAACTTAGAGCTTCATTTGCTGAGGCACCTGGACCGATGTAAACATAGAGAATGTTGAAGGTTTCCACGAAGGTGACGTCATTTTGATTGATACCATCACGATAGATCTTGCCATTGTAAACCTTCTTCAGAACCAGTCTGCCCGACTCGTCAGATAGACTGTGGTAGGAAAAAGCAAGTGAAGTAAAGTTTGCATTTTGCTCCTGTTTGACAATTTCAGGAAACACATGCCTAAATCGTACCAGGTTGCTGCATAAGATCAAAAACTAATTTCAGAAGGGTTTTGGTTGTCTGTTCAGTTAATTTGAGTATGTAAGTACCACTGAATACTTTTAAAAAAGTAGTCATCGTTTGGATGATTCATGCAGCACGTATCGTTGAATCAAAAGTCATCAGCAGCTTGTCAATGCGCAGTGCCCGCTATACTTACAACACGGATAGTGGCGAACAGCTTTTCTGTTGCTGATTGCAGCAGCTCCGAAGAGGTGACTACTTAACGTCTTTGAAAATACTAGATAAGCCATAATTCGAGAGTTCCGGATATCGAACGAGTGGCTATACTGTATTGCTCATTAATCGCTTAACTGCCTCCGCCATAACGAAATTAGAACCGTTGATGCTCAATGAGTCAGCATTGAAAGAGGATGTCCAGGGGATGCATTATAAAGATGATAATCAGACTTATAAAACCAATATTTGTGAGAACAACATGACCAGCGCCAGGTTTTCACATAAATTTGCCTCAAGAATGACTAAGAACGCCTGTTCTATATCACTATTATATTATTCAATCCAGATAAACACTTTTCATCATAATATTATTGCGCATTTCTCAGTGTTTTGTGCAAAGCTTGTTTTAATTACTGCTACTTAAATATAGTTTGAATTCTTCAATGTAATATTCCGCCTTCAGGGGGTAATTAGCTCGTAACTAATGAAGTTGCCGTTCCCTGTTTCAACTTTAGGCTCCAAAATATAGGTAGATTGAGGAATAGGTGGGCGAGTGTGCTTGGTTAAGGCAATTATTGAACGATGACGCAAGTGGCTGTGTACAAAATAACAAAAAGCTGCCGAACAAGGAGCGCTAAATGTGTCTATTTTCTAAAAATGTAGACTCACCGCAACATTGCCTTCTGAAATCCTTTCTTCTGCGTTTTGAATATCACTGGAGTCACATTTGAATCACCCAATTCGGCATGGAGTTCATTCTGTGTTATCAATGGAAAAAGGAAATGTACTGCGTAAAAGTAAGTCAGGAAAATGTGTTGGCATTACGTAGTACATTTAGCAGCAAAGGAAGAGCACTGAAAAGTCGTCCAGGAGAACTTTTGAAGGACACATTCTGTGGTTCATGTTATAGCCCAGTTTATTCAGACCCACTAATAGGCAGAAGAAGCCAAGAGAGCGGTTCTGATAGGAAGGCTTTATTCCAGACGGTACAGAGACAACGGAATGAATTAGAGTGTTCAGTATAGCCTTTTATAAGGTGCTGGTCCTTCCAGACTGTTCGTGGCCTATCGGACAAGAGGGGTGGTTCTGGCGTGGTCTCCCACGCTGCGGGCCGCCTGGAACAATGCAGTGCACGCGGAGGCGCGCGTCACGTGAGCTCCCGGCGCGCGCAAACGGCTTGCGGCCGTGACTCAGATAACGTGCACTTCTCGCCCCCATAAGAGGTCAATTATCTTAACGATTTTGATCACCCCATATTGCCAGTTCTCCTTACCAGAAATGGCTGACTTGGCACAGTCAATGGCCGACTTCCATAAAGCGAGCCGAACCTTATATCCACTTGAAGTCTAAAAATAGTATGCGCCCATTTAGCACCCAATGACTCTAATCAGTACATTTATTGGAGAAAAGTAAGCATGCAAATGAATGAAAGCTATCCTTAAGGAAACCTCGGAGGGAACCAGTTTCCCAATGTTTCGCTTACATATTCGTCCCTGTACTAACGTTTGACAATACGTCTGCATGTCAGAATCACTACCGACATCCCTAACGATGTCGTTTGGCTCCAACCTCCAGAAGCTTAGTCAAACATCCCTCGTATCTCCTCAGTAGTAGAGAGTTCGAACGCCAGAAAGCCGTTTGCAGCTTAAACAAACTCCTCAGGGAGTGAAGCTATGTTGTTGGTTAGTTTTGAGCCTCCAAAACGCTCAGCTTGCCAAAAATATAACATTGTTTTTGGAGAACAATAACTAACCAAGTTCAGGATAACACACTAACTTTCGTACAAAGAATGCTAAGGCTACTCTGATCGTTTTCATAGATATACAAAGCAAGATGAGATAGTTTGTTTGCTTACGCTTTGGCATTTTGGGTAACCTATGAAAGAGATCGCTTACTCACCTTCTCGAACAGATCTTCCTCATCGTAGAACTCAGATGTGGCCTTGCAATTGCGTCGCTTCAGTGCTGAAGTGATGTAATGTCTTGCCTACACAAAAAGAGAAAATAAAATGGACGTTCTTTTTATCAAGGTAGGTATATTGGATGTAGACATGGAGCTAGACCCGTTTCAGCCTAAGTGATGTTCATCTACCAAAAAGCTGGAATAAATTGGTCACCTGGAAAAACATAGGCAGCGTCACTGCATCACCTTATATTTTTGACGGCAATTTATATTAAAGTTGAGCCTTTCGAAGTTATTTCAAAGCTTTAATTACTGGGATTTAGGTTATCGACGAACAAGATTCTTGGTTTGCGTATATGTGTTATTAAAACTTTCCAAGGGAATAAGTGAAAGCTATTACAAACATACCAATGAGTTCAGGTCCTAAATGGTCGTCACAAAGGAATATTTAACAGAGCAGGGCAACATTGTAATATGCTGAAGTACTTAGATATCGTTAAACCGCGATAAGCTGATAAGCATCTGTACGCTGCTTAAAAAAGAATAGAATTAAAAATTAAGCTAACTGAAATTATAACTAAAGTAAATTTGTAAATCATACAACAAAACAACAACTGAACTAAAACAACTTAAACTAAAAGTACCAACGGGATGCTAAATATTTGCGAGTTTTGGATCACAGTAAATACGCCTTCTAAATTACATATAGTATGTAGATATCTATCTGTGAAGAAAAGCAGGGGTACTTCGGAAAAAGCAAAAGGCTCTTGTGCATTTTCAAGCTCTTGACACGTGCTCTTCATCAGACGAAATAAAAGTGAGGAAGGTTTAAAATAGACAGGTAAAGCGATCAGAACAGTCAGACCAGTGGCGTGTGAGGTGAGCCATGGTTTGTGCACCCGCGTGTTTGTGGGCGGTGTGCGGTTGGAAGAGGGAGAGCGGATGATGGGTCAGTAGATGTGGATGTTATCAGGTTAGAGATCTTGGGTGTGTGAATGGGACGGGGTACGGTAAGTTTGAATCTTAAGCCACCGTACTGTTCGTTCAAGTCAACGCGCCGGTTGATATTGCCCGCCGTAGAGTACCAAGCCTCAAAAAATTAATGCGCTGGTTTTGTGTTGACCTTGGCAACGAATTCCATGTCATACTGATTAAATCGATAGTCGCACTCCATTGCGTCTGCAAATACAAGGGACAGGGGGTCCTTGCGACGGACAGTCAGTTTATGTCTACTGATATGGGCACCCAGGGGTCTACCTGTGGGACCAACATACGCGCAAGATCAGGATGCGCATGGTATGCAATCAATCAGGTTGCATTGTTGTTCCTATGCTATAGGAACTTTTATAAGTGATAACGCTGTACGTAATGATGATGCTGGTTTGCGCCCGATGTGTATATCAAAAAGACGCAACTGTTCGGCGATTACTTCGGAACTTCCTGCGTATGAGGAAGGGAGTCGAATTTCCTCGTCGTCACTTCTTCACTAGAGTTTGGGGCTTGTGGTTGTGCTTGAAGAATGAGAAAGTGCTTTACGAAACTGTTTGGGTATTCTCTAGGTCAAAACAACAGGTACAGGTAAGCATGTCCCTTCTTTAGGAATTCGTCGTTGTATCAATTGCGATAAGCCCAATGGAACAGAGTGTGGACGCAGCTTCTTCTGTGAGCAGCTGGGTCGTTGCTATCATTCACATATCAAAGACCTTTGGCCTATAAGAATGTCACCATATAGCCATCGTACGTGGAATTTCTTTTTTAAGCTTACATGCAGAAGCTTTTCTAGTTTCTAACAGTTGTGTGATTCAAGTGAAAAAAATCAGAGGAAAGCTTTCTTAGGCTTCTATATTTGAGCTTTGTCGAACGTCAATAAGGATCATGGTCAAGTAAAGTTTTACCACTAGGGACTTCATTAACTATTTCGATTAGCATTCAGCAGCCTTCCAGTGCGGATCGGGTAAAACCCATGTCCGGTTCTAAGCCACTTCGCTAATGCCTTTTTTTCAAAGAATGCGTTACGTTTGGTAACTGAGTGCTGTTCATAAATATGGCCAAATTTTCCACATTCAAAATGACTCATATCGGAAACCTTGTGTTGTCAATAAATGACCTTAATAAATATCTTATATTGAAGGTTTCGATATGAACACCGAACAGAAGTTAAAGTTATGAAAAAAACCTTCAAAAAACAGAAAGTGATCGAAAAAAGGTGGATCTTTAAGGAAAAGTTTTAACCAATTTGAGTCTAAAAACGGAAATATGTGTAGCATTTTGACTCAAGAAAAGTTCTTTTTGTATAAAGGACTTCGTAGGGTTATTCCTTCAACTAACGATTAGATTTTAAAACATTTTGTTCTTATTTATATCAATGCGGAACTTGGGTGGTACCAGAAATATTTTATTTTTCTTAAGAAGAAATCGATGTCTTTTTTGTTAAATTTACGTTACAAACTAACCTACGGTTGTTCAATATTATTTAAACTTTTTGGTGTATGGTGTAGTGGTGGTTTTTATGCGATTATCAATACTTCACAAATTTAATCATTTTTCACGAATTTACGACCGTGCTCTATATTAAAATGCATATTGTAGGACAGGTCTCAGTCAAATAGCAAAAGCTCTTGTTATTGATGAAAGAGTAAATTGTTTGCAGTGCAGTTTTTCTTCCAAAAGGCCTTGACGTTATGCTTATTGCTGTACTTAAAATTGCGAAATAGCGTGTTTGCTATGAAGGAATCGTTCAAAATTACACTAACTGGTACTACATATCCTTCTTATATCTATGCAAAAAAATTAGGAAATCGTCTAAAAGCTGTGTTAATGCCTACCGCCTGTCGCTCCTCTTCATCGCATTTGCTGCCGTTCCACTGGGTCATCTTGGTGCCCTCGTCATAAATAAAG
>JAYGXS010001570.1:0-13228 GCA_036362985.1 Ligula intestinalis
CATAATCGTCGTCGTCGTCGCTGCCATCATCACCAACACGATCATCATCATCAACATCATCATCATCATCATCATCATCATCATCATCATCATCATCATCATCATCATCATCATCATCATCATCATCATCATCATCATCATCATCATCATCATCATGGAAAGCTCAATACTTTCATATTTCTTGCATTTTTATCCTTTAAGAGTGAAAATATCTGTGAGAAGAAGAAGCCCACTCGATCCCTGGGACACTATGCTTATTTGCCTGGCATTTCGAAATCCATCGCGGATTCATCTTTAGAGAAATATTCAGAGAACCATAGCAGAATCAGTTTGTGTGCGCACAGAGTTCCGCCGTAAAATTTAACCGTACCGAAAAATCAATAAATGCGCTGGGCGTGTTCTGATTCGTCGTGCCAGCCATGATCATCTGGCCTTTCGGTGTTTGCATAAGATGATGTAAAGGCCCATCTGTTTTCCGCACGGCAAGTTGCTTTTGCCAAATTAAGTCTCAACACCGAATATGGATTGGGTAAATCATTACATTTGTTGATGGATTGGGGGCGCGTGAACCATGACTCAAGTTTTTTCGACTTATTCGATTGTCACTTCTTGCGAGAATTTCGGCCTCGCAGGCCGGAAGCAACCTTAAGGCATCGGATTATGAAACCAAAAGACCTCCTGCCAAGGCAAGAAACATCGGGAGCTGTCTACAGGATCTGGTGCAGTTGCGGGCAAACCAACTACGTCGGAGAATTTTGCAGGCTTTTCAAGATGCGAATTGCCAAACAGCAGTGAGGCAAAATGATGCCAATTCTTAAGTTTCGACTCATTCGACGAGACCCGGCCATGCATTCAAATTGATGAGGCCGACATTCTCACAAGAGGTGACAACCGGGTAAGCCGGGAATTACTTAAGTCATGGTTCACGGGCCCCTAATCCATCAACAAGTGCAACGATTTACCCAATCCATATTCGGTGTTGAGACTAAATTTGGCAAAAGCAACTCACCGTACAGAAAACAGACGGGCCACTACATCATTTTATGCAAACACCGAAAGGCCAGGTGGTCATGGCTGGCGCGACAAATCAGAACACGCCCAGCGCATTTATCGATTTTTTGTACGGATAAATTTTACGGTGGAACTCTGTGCACACACAAACTGTTTCTGCTAAGGTTCTGTGAATGTTTCTCTGAAGATGAAACTGAGAAAGATTTCGAAACGTCAGGCAAATAAACATAGTGTCCCAGTGATCGAGCTGTCCTCTTCTTCTCAATTACTTCTTGGGACTCGCATGTGTGCTTGTATTAGAAGATATCTGTGTCGGAATATATATTTGGCTGTATTTTACCTCTCAGCCCGATCGTATTTTAGAATAAAACTAGACCGTAGGCTCGGTATTGACTACATCTTAGCCACCGGCAAATCACGGGTATGCCGTATATGAATAATAGCTTACTTTCCTCAGTTACAAACACTGTGCAGTTGGTTCAGCTTGTGAGGATGTATCTCCTAAGGACTTTATTTTTGTAACCTGTGAATGGCCTGCTTCAAAAACCCACGAGCCTGAGCTTAAAGGTCCATTCTGATTAAGGACAAGGTTTGTAGTACTGACGGAATATTATCGTTTACCTGCGACAACTTAGTAGACTATCATCAGTAACTAACACAAGTGAGGATATCGGAAATAATAATTAAGAATAAAATAACTCACAATTTCAATGTAGTTCATTGCAAAGTTAATTTTTTTACCTTTTTTAAAGTGTAATTCTCAAATCTACAACAGTTAGCATCAAAAACCAGATTATTGGCAAAAAAACAGTCCATTTCTGCGGCAGGGGTGTAACGTTGTTTGATGGTGGCCAGGTAATTCGGTGGAAGACATCTTCCGGGCTTTGCTCATTTAGTACGGGATCAATCTCAATATAATTGTAAACATCTGGATTCTGGTCCACACGCAAAGTCAAAAGCATCGGGGACGTCTCCGCGTAACCGTATATGTGAACTAGATGTGTTGTATCCGGAAAGTTGTCTATCAAAAAAGTAATGGTAACATTTCAATCCTGCGGATTTTATCTTTGCGAAGGGCATTTATAAATAACTAACCAGTATGACACTTCAGGTAAACACATTTTTAGCCAATGTAACTGAAAACTTCAAAGTAAACGAACATTGCATCTAATCGTATGAATTTGAACAAAGGCATCCCGAAAAATATAATTTGATATAAGAAATTCTTCGGGTAACAGCAATAAACTTTATTTGTCAATTTTCGATGCTAGCACGCTAGTTCATCTTCGGACGCATCTGTGTTTTAAATCTGACTGAAACTGTAGCAAGCACCCTACGATAAACGCGTCCTTCGGGTTTCCCCTTCCATTTCGAAAGTAAATGGGTTTTAGCGGCAAAGTATGCAAACGAAGAGTCTCACTTTACGCCTACATTTATGCCTATTTATTTTGGTGAATACAATGGATCGAGTTAGATCAGTTACCAAAATACCTCCTGCAAAATAAATTACCTGCTATGACGCTCTAGAAAATGTCAAACCCAGTGATAAGCTGAACCGAACACGTGATTATCTCCACCAGAATGATCTCGATGGCAGGCATTAATTCTCCGAAAGCAACAAAAGTTAAAACTGTCAACCAGATGAAAACCAATGTGACTTTAATCGACACCTACATTTGAGAGCCAGAATATGAGGCATTGAGGAAATCTGGCCGGTTTTATGATGTTATTCTTTAAGATATCATTAACAACAGAAATCTGACGATTAATGTGACATTATACATATCAAGTATAGTTTTCAAAAGAACATTAACTGTGAATAGTAAAATAACAAGCGAGAACAAATAAACTGTTTCAGTTGAATGATGTATAAGTAAATGGCATCCGAATGTTGCCTTTTGCATTCGATATCAGGTCAAATTACCGCTGGAAAGTAACAGGACCCTAGAACGCGAACCTATTGGATACAAACGCATTTCCCTTTTTCATCAGAAAGTATTCCAAACTGCAGCTCAATAAGTGTAAACTTAGACGGCAACTCTTGCAAGTTCGTGTTCAGTACAAACCAAGCCTTCACCCCTGATTTGTCTTCATTAAGGAGCGAGTGTTTAAGTAATTAGTAAAATCTCAAAGCTGCATGCCTTTGCCGTCAAGTGAACAGCAATGCACCATTTTAATTTTCAATTTACCTTAACCAAGACGTTTACTTGATTACAAAAGACTTTTGAAAATTGTGCAATGAAGGGCAGTCACTGAACCGTTCATATAAACAACTATTGACTTTTCGAATTATGCATCTTCTGAAAAAGACGGTGCAATCACCAGAAAAGAGTTTTTTTTTCTGACATTTTGGATTCTGTCGATGATCCTTAATCATTGGTTAGCGAAGCATAGTCTGAAATATGCACAGATAGGAGTCACCTGTCATATCTGTCAGTATGAATTCAATTCTGGAAGTTTTGTCTCTGTCAAGCACATGAAACAACTGCATTGAAAGGAAATTACTAACATGCTTCGTGGTTTTGATAATAAGTTTTCGGATTTTGACTTGCCGTGATTATTTTTTTATCTGTTCACCCATACTAAAGTTGGTTGCCAAACTCATTCAATTCTACAATTTTTACAAGTAACTCCCTCTTACTCAAACGCAGCCCAAGCTGTGGCATCCAAAGTCTTACGGCAATAAAGTTATGATCGTTCTTCACAATATAAGATATTATGATTTATAAAGGAATAAAGCTTTTTATAGAAACACCTGCTTTTTTAACAAAGTTGAAAAGTCCGAAAAAGTGGAAATCGGGCATACTAGGTAAACCCGTATATACAAAACCTTTGAGTAAGTAAAGCAGCACAAGTAAAATTACGTTTGAAAACAATCGTTTGGTCAAGTTTTCGAATAAATATGCTTACGTCGTCACGTGGTACTTGTTCGAAAATTCATAAGTACAACTCGATTTTCCGAAGATCTTCTTTCTTTTCATCATATCGTATCGTCTCGGAACGCAACTTACCTCACTTATCCAAATATGCTTCCATTTTACATGCAATATAGTGTATGGGTGTTACCGAAGAGCCTTAATTTCGAGCATGTATTCTAAAACGTTTTCACGAGAACTGCTAGTTGTTTCTTTTGTTTATGCGTTGCTTGACTTATGTTGGACTAAGGCAATTACGTTTTCGCTTGATATGCCCCATTGGGAGATCAGAGGGGTAATATATTGCTGAATTTCACTTGCGGAAATGCCGGTCAGTGACTTAAAAATGTACATAGAATTGTCGGAAACAATTGTACACTACGAGTTATTGCCTTTCGCCATATTTTTTCGTAATTATTTTGATATTTCTATTACGAAGAGGTTCAGATCTTCCATGAAATTCTAATAAAAACTTTACAATTTTCACTGGCTTTAGTCAATTCACCATAAATAATGAGTTTATTCTATGTGCTTATCAAAACCTCCAAAATAAGATATATCTTAAAAGCTTTTACATCAATAACCAGCTTTTAAACATCTTTTTCTCATGCAGCCGTCTTTGTGTGTCATAGTTTCAGAACCACCCAATCATGTGAACTCATTGCTGGGAAAAATGAACGTCTGCTACAAAAGTCGCGAATAAATAAAGTCAAGGTTGATGTAAAAAAATTCTACAAAAAGTAAACTTGAAAAAAGGCTTTACTTAAATATTTTGGCGTCTGAGGTCTGCGTACTTTATTTTTTTTGATGATAAAGTCAAGGTCAGAATTTTAAATTTCGGCCAGTGGATTAAACTACTTTTTTTTATCTAAAACGGAACAGTTTTCAGCATATTTGGTTACTTCGAGACTAATTTCTACAATAACAAATAGAAAGTAGAGTGGCAATACTTTCAACGGCGATTTAAAAAAACTCTTTCGCAATGTCCCGTAACAACTCTGTCAAAAGTTTGTTATGTTACCTGTCTCCAACTTCACATCGATTGTACAATTAATTTGGTTGTCATATACTAATAAAATTCTCAAACGCATTCCTTGCCTGCACCCCCTCAAATGCAAAATCTAAATTTCAAATGGAGTAATGCAAATATTAACTTCAAAAGTTTACTACTCAATTTTACGGCACGAAATTTGACAGATTTGCAAAATATAAATTTTAAAAGTTATTTCGCTCCTTTTTTTCGAAAAATAATGCGCTATCTCCTAATTACACTAATCTCAATTTCATGGATGCAAAACAAAATTTTCCGTTTTGTTAACAGATATGATAAAAAAAATTTTTGCTCTTCATTAATGTCCTTTTGTAATGCAACATGCACACCCAATAATTCCATTCTGCAGCGTTTAATAGCATAGGAAAAATTTTGGATATCGGAAAACGCTGGATTTTGCTATTGAAGCCTCCTTTTTTCTCCCAGTATTCTGATTTGAACGTAATTAATTTTTTGTGAATAACATTTTGCGACCCAATTCAACCCAATAAACTCAATAAACAACTTCAAATGTGCGTTAAATCCTCCTATACCCAATCTTGCATCAGATAAACAATCTACTGTATGTTATTAGCAATCTATGAGTGCTCCATATAAAATCGGAAAGCCTGGTTAAACTACTTACGGTGAAGGTAGACAATAAGAGGCTTCGAGGAATTATGAGGGCTTCCATCGGCCAATTGCAATCCTGGTGTTACCGTAACTGACTGAATAAAATAAAAGGTTTTCTTGAAAACCCGAACTTGTGAATAAAAAAACTCAACAAGTATATAAGAGATAAGTACATTGAGAAAATTTTGGTAAACGCATTAAAACCCTACAGCACAAAGATTCAATTGAAAAGCTGCTAAAATTGAAAACTTATTTGTAAACTTAATAAAAGCGCATAGCACAAAGAGCTACAGAAAAGTTGAAGCCTTTTCCCTGGCACAAAATTAACGCCTGCACATACTACAGGATTAATTCTTGCCAGAAGGTGTCGAGGCAGGTAATCAGCTACTGTCTGTTGTGTAACACATATAACGAATAAAAGACTAGAATAATCTGAATTCGTTCAGACAAAATCAACGCAATGATAGCAAGAATATTCGGCTGCTATAAATATTATCCATGTCATGTCAATAGTTTATGGTAGATCTTTACATTTCCTCAAGATTATTAGAAAAATATTACTATCCACTCTCCACAGACGCACAACAAATCTAGTAGTTCGAATTATACTCAGTAAGGAAGACCAGGTAAATTAATTTCGACTTCAAGTTTGTTTTATTGGGCAAATGATTACTATAACAATTTTACTCATCATGGAATACCATATATTTTCAGAGGTTTACAAAATGTCATTTCGATTGTGTTTATTTTATTTTTAAGTTAAAAGTAGGTAACACCATAAGCGGAATAAGATATCATTGAAGTCGTGCTCGACAGTTATTTACCCATTTCTATTTACCTATTCAATTGTTCCAACCAACTCCGGCAGCGCGAGCCTTAGTGACTTATTCGATTGTTTATGATAAAATTCTCTGCCTATCAGCTTCAATGCCTAACACAAGCCCAAAAGACACAAACGAATCTTAAATCCAAAAAAAAGACTGATCTGAAAAGGATATATATTAAGGTATTGATAAGTAGTAAATAGTTGAAACAATAAAAGTTTTGCGACTCAGCTCCTGATTATCAAACTTTTGTTTTGAAAAATGGAAATTCAACTTATTGAGTTTAATTATCCGAAGGATCTTTGGACTGTCTAAGTTCTGCAAACATTCCCATTCTTAAGTTGAGAAGTCAAGATTGGCAAACATATGTTTTCAGCAAATCATCGTTAGGCCAGAACATTTGCAGGGTATTTAAAACTATACAGATGGACAGGGTTAAATAGTGTAGTCTAATTACAATTTATCGTTTACGCGTCGCCCGCATGGCGAGGTCGGCGTTTAGAGGTTTCTGCGTCCGGGGAGCGTAGGAGGGGTAGGGGGGGGGGGGTAATTGGGTTAGGTTGTGGGGTTGATCAGAGGGCAGATGCATGGGGGAATAATTGCTGCTAGTTGCGCACAGCGAACGACTGTCACTGGGGCGTGGGGGCAAAGTGCGATCGTCACCTGGCGTCGGGGTCGGCCACGGAAGTGAAAGGGCTTCTGTCAGTTTCTTCTGATAACGCAGCATCGGATTCTCTAGCCGTATAGCTACTGCTTAGGCTGTTGCAAGCATCCGTTGGCGTAGGCCTTTGGAAAAATTAGATGGTGTCCTGTAGACCACCTGAGAGGGACAAAACTGTGGAAGTTAGTGTTTTGTTCTGTCCAGGTTTTCTTTTGGAAAACCCTGCGTAGGATAGATCCATCCTCTTGCCTTCGCAGAAGGACATCGAGAAACGCAATTTCTCGATCTTGCCCATAAAGACATTTGTAAGAAACGGGCCAAGTGGTGAGCCCATCGCCACACCATCTATATGTCTGTAAAACTGACCACTGCAGAGAAATTGGACATTTTGTGTGTATCGCGTAAGGAGATTCTTGAGGGTTTTCACGGGCGTACCTATCTGGTAGTTCATGTCCCGAATAACGTCGCAGCGGTATTTTATGGTTTCTGCCACGAGTACGTTGGTGAATAGTGAGGATACATCCAATGAGAGCATCTTAAGTCTTGCAAAGTTAATATTCTTTATAGCTTTGAGAAATTCAAATGTATCTTTCAGGCTTCGAAGATATATGAAACTTCCAAGAAGTGTCGGCTTCTCTACCAGCCATTTAGCAATGGTGTGCTAAGAAGAGTTTCTCATATCCAAGATAGGACGTAAGGGTAGATTCTATTTGTGAATTTTCGGAAGTCAAGCTAGCTGGTCAAACGACGCTTGAGGACTGCAATTACAAATGCTTTCCCAGCGGCGAACTTACGGGTTCTCTTCACGAACTCTCCCTTCCTGCGATTGGGAAGTGAAGACCAACTCTTTTTTGAGGCCACATCAATGTGCATTTACTCTTTCACTTGCTCCTGTGGGGCGGGATAGATCGGCAGTACTACAAGGCTTGTGGAAAAGAGGGTTCGTGAGCACATACCGACCTGGCTGAGTAAAGTTGAACCTAGATCGATCTCGAGTGTTATTTGCGCACATCTTGTCGATACGAACCATCGACTCAATACTAACGAAGTCTTTCAGGTGGTCTACAGGACACCATTTTAATTTTTCCGAAGGCCTTCGCCAACGGATGCTTGCAACAGCCGAAGCAGGAGCTATAAGGCTAGCAAATCTAGTGCTGTGTTGTCAGAAGACTCTGACACAAGCTTTTACACTTCCATGGCCTAAACGGATACCAGGTGGTGATAGGATTTCGCCCCTACCAACTGGCGACAGTCCCTCAACCAACACGCTGACATGGCCTACATGCGCAAATTGACATAGTCCGCGTTGGCCAACCAGCCCCCGTGTTAGATAGTTATTGATTGTTCTACCTATTCAAAGTTTACTTGTTTCGTACAGCGTTACTTTCTCTTGCAAACGTTTGGTCTGATGAAGAGTTGCTGAAAACAATTGTTTGCCGTAAACTGACTTCTTAGTTTTTATCCTTTGTTGATATGGCGACTTTGCAAATGTCTTTGTTCTCCACGTGTGGCATCAAGATTTTCCGTCTTGCATCTATTTGTCAAATGCTGGAATTAAGAAACTTACACTTCGAAGCGAACTTACAGTTCGAATTGTAAAATTATGAAACAAGATTGTTGCGTTGCTGTAGAAAATATATTCAGTTCAATGGTTTTGTTTTCGTTGCTCGATTTACCCTCATAATATTTTAAATACCAATTGTGTTCTCATTTTTTTGGTCGAATAATTTAAGTAAATGAGCCTCCCAATTGCACCTGTTTTATTAGTATTCGTCTGCAATGAGGTATGAAATATTACATATAGCCTAGCAGTGAACTACAATAGCAATTTGAAATCTAGGCATTTTGAGACCTTGATTATAAAATAGCTTCTGAAACATCGACAGCCTCTTTTGGCGTTCACATCTGCAAGTCCAAATAAATGGTCATAAACTTTCTCCGTGATTTTTATAAAGTAAAATAAACGAGGCAAAAGCTGTCGTTTCGGAAAGTACAGTAAGTTTTGCCTGCATTCCGAGAAGACCGGATGAAGATAGCACGGAACCCTTATTTAGCTGACTGACATCATCATTTGCAGCGTTTCAATTTTCTTGTCAGAAACGTTATTTTTGAAAACTGACAGGAAGTAAGAAAGAAAGTCCCAGACATTCAACTACTATCGGTTTCCTGTCTTTTGGAGTTAAATAAAAAAGCTTGTGGTTTTACGAGTGTTATTACTTTGATAGTGTCAGGAATAGCACAGCTACGAATGCTGTCCGTTTTATCAATTCTATTTTCCAATGATCTCAATTATGGATCTAGCCTGACGCGCTTTTCAGATAAAGCGCGAAAGCATCTATTGTGCATTTATATTGGTTTACGAGCTGAAATTATGGACAGGTTATCAAAGCCCGGTTATCTTTACAGCCACAATGAACAAACAAATGACTATCCGTCAACATCTTTATCAGTAGATCTCTAGATGATAGTTGCTTGCTACAAGCATTACGTAATGCCCAGTCGACGTCAAATTATAGTACAGAACAGCAGGAGAGTAAATATACGCTTAGCCAGGATAAGATTAAGATATACTCAAGAAAGCAGATCAGTCTAGGACTAAGGTTGGGGTTATTTTCATTGAAGAGAAGTTTGTTGAATACTGAAGACGTTTGGGATACAACCATTAAAGGAGAAATACGTAAATGTGCCTGAATTAGCCTGGAATGAACAGCATTGCTGTGCAAGACAGCTTAGATGAATTTAAAACTAATTTGCCGTAAAAAGTATAAAATACTTATATGAGCTTCCCTAAAACAGCTATACAGGTCTTCTTGTTCAATGAGTTTTGACAAGAAGCTCGCCTTTATTATGTTTATAGAAATAGTCCGAATGGGCAGTGTGACAATCCACAAAAAGTGATGTTATCCTTAAAATTGTCGCTCAGAATCAAAAGCGCGTTGAATATGCATCTGTTTATCAATCTGCTAAGCTATAACCTCCCTTTTGTGCTATTCGTAGATGATGTTTCTGTGAGCAGTTACCATTTTTGAGATAAATTTTCCTGACTTTATCATAACAGACTTATGAATAGAAGAAATTTTATGACCTTAAGCCTGGTTTACTAGACCATTTATGATTCTGTAGTATGGACATGATCCGCATTCAACCTATTCCCCTTTTTCTGTGCAGTTTATTGAAGGCCGTATTTGCCTGATAGTATGATTAACTGATGAAGACAAATGTGTATTTTCTTGTCGATTGTAGATTTAAAAGTACCCCAGCGTCCAGTATCAATTGGCGGTGCATACGCATCGGTTGACTTCTTCAGCTTGTCCTCTTCTTTCTTCCGGCTTGCTCTTTTTTTCTTGTAGCACTTTGAATAAGCCGCTGGTGACGCCCGATTTGTCTAACGCCAAACCATACCGCACACACCACTGAAATGTTGCCTCTTTTAAAATCCTTGAGGTGCAATTTTAGTGGCAGCTACAAGGGGCGAAAAATGATTAACCTTCGTCATTTATTTACAAGGGTTAATTTGTGAATGGTACTAACCCGGTTCTCCTCACTTAACTTGTCTGTGGTGACAAGCACTGGACGCTGGAGAGAACCTAAAATTTATACCATACCACGTTTTCTGTCTGGGTCCAAAATGCTTACAACTGTATCTTAACAATTCATCACTGTAAATTACAGTGAAAGGAAGTGAGACACCACCTGCTTTCATACAAAAAATCTAAATGATTTACGAAGAAGTTCGGAAACTTGTAGCGAAAGAACCGATTAATTGACGACTTTACAACAAACTGCATAGCACCGATTCGGAGATTAGATTTAATCGAAATATATACTAAACGATGTTCAACAAAGACTTCGCCTTCATGCTGTGACAGTTGCTCGGTCTGGTACGTGGACACGCAGTTTACATTCCTGGAAACTCAACTTACACATTTGAAGTTTATTTTGCTTTTTCATAATTCCCCTTCATTTTGTTTTAAATTTGCGAAAATTCCTTTTGCACATTTCAGAAAATAAATTGTTTTCGATAAATTCTCGTCAAGCCTTTACGTTTATATGGTAATGAAATAAATAGACTATGTTGGTTAGTGGAAAGATGTAGTGTTGTTGTTGTCACGGTCGGGGCAGGCGGCCAAGACAGGTTATAAGGTGTGCGCGGTTGAAATGGGGACCTGCCCATGCTTAGGGGCGACCCGTTTTCAAACCAAGCTGTATCGAAAACCTTTTCAGTGGCCAATGCCCATATACTGTTCTCAACTACGCCTATCCTATACGGAGAGGTAAATGGCAAACTGCCAACTTAGACCACTCCCACGTGCACTGCCCATTCACCTGCTCCAGTGGGGCAGAATATATTGGTCGCACAAGTCGGCTTCTGTTCAAAAGAGTACGAGAACACTTTCCGGCATGGTAAAAGAAACCCCAAGTTAAGGATATTAATACTTCCAGTTTAGCACACATGGAAGACTCAAACCCTCGCGTGGATGCCAGAGAGGCTTTCCGAGAACGCAACAAGGCGCCCTGCAGCTACTGAAGATTTCCTGGACAGCGTATGTTGGCTACAGCAGAAGCAAGTGCCATCAAGCTAGGCAGACCGGGACTGTGCGCTCAAAAGAACTTTGTAACGGCACAGCAGTTACCATGATCGATACTAACACGACCGCACAGGACTTATCACTGCTCTCGGATGGGGGTCGCCCCAGAGACGGACAAGTCTTCAATTCAACCACATAAATTTTATCACCTGTCTTAGGCACCGGTCTGCCTAGACACTGACATTTTGATCTTAATTTCTCCCACACACCCCCGTCACCGACCGTGACAACAACACTACATCTTTCCACCAACCAGCATAATTTCTTTATTAAATTACCATATAACTGTAAAGACCTGGGGAGAATTCCTCGAAAACAAACATACTTTCACCAATTAGTCTTTCGAACTTCGTTTCGCTTTACTTATTTCACCTGTACTCAGCAGTATATTATATTCAATGATCTCTTAATGTTTAGATTCAGGTGAATTTTTTTCAGTTTTGTTGACATGTTTGGTTTTGATTTCTGAGGTATGAAGGTTATCTACTGAATTCACGCAACTTTTCTGTATTGGGTAACCTACCGCACGTAAACTGTTGGCCAACCATTCAATATCTTTGAAGAAATAATGTGTCCTTTAGAGCATTAAGCAGGTTCCCCAGCTCGTCATCAATATCTGCTGACACCTGCATCTTGTCTAAAGCATGATGAACTATCAGTGAATGAGAGGTATCTGTTCATTTAATAGCAAATACAAATATACATCCCTTCTTGTAAGAAGGTATGCTAAAATTGCTAGATGGACACTCACAGATTGGATAGAAAAGCCCCCGTTCCGTTCTACCTTAGGGCCCCATCAGCAGTCACACAGCGCCTAACAGAAAATAAATTTACGACACAAACTAGGTAAAAACAGCAGGATATCAACAAATTTTGCGACAGCTTATCAGCTGCTACTAACCGCTGCCTAAGAAAGGTAACGAGGACACAGAGCAGTTGTGAATTTCAGCGTTTCGAGTACTTGTTCGGGTCCGAACAAACCGAATCCCACGCTATTTGGAAGCTGCATACATACAATGGGAGGAACTTGACCTATGCAAGCAGCTTGATTATGTTGTCAAACTCCAATTGCCCTGGTGATTGGTCATTTTATTCAATTCCCAAGTGTTTTTTCGTTAATGTTCCTCACCCACTACTTCCCACATGTTGACTTAACGCCCTGTCCTTTATCGATTATTTTTTAAATCGACCCACATTCCTTGCTGTTGCCAGTAATTCTCCGAAATTCACAACTGCTCTATGTGTCCTCTTATTTTTTTATGCAGCGACAAGAAGCAGCTGATAAGCTGTCGCGAAATTCGTTGATATCAATAAATCTATATGCGAGAAAATTCGAGGTTCAGATAAAATATTCCTTACATTATCCCCAGATGAGGAAGAAGAGGAGACGATTTCTGAGACCAAAGTATATTCAGGCTGACGTTTCAAAAGCTCGCTCGCTTTCATCATCAGATCAAGGTGTCTGTATTCCTGTGTGTGTCAGATAGATGTGAACGTCCATTCGCCCATGCGTCAGTCGATTGCGCCGATCGATTTTCTTGGCTGTTTGAATTGCTCGCGCCGTC
>JAYGXS010001572.1:0-13222 GCA_036362985.1 Ligula intestinalis
TAAGGGGGTGACAAGCAAAATTTACCTGATCTGAAGGACTTGGCGTTAAACTTTTTAGTGGACCTGAAGTGGCCTGCTAGTTCTACTCAGAAACCCACAATCAGTGGCTCTGCGCTGACTGGCCTTTTTGCCAGCCTGCACGTGAATGTCCGCCACACGCTGACTCATCGCCTGCGCATCCACGTTCTCGCTTCTCGGTCTATGCGCGTGAGAACTCGCGCCAACCCCTGTGACGCATTGCCTTGTTGGCTGCAAAGAAAAAAGCATGCTTTGCTTATATGGCAATGCCCTACGCTCTCATCACTTCAGATCCCGCTGAATGGCCTTCGAACGTGTGCTAGTCTGACAGTCAAATATCCCTCTTTCTTTATCTGCTACCTTTTTCAATACATATGTAAAATTTTACTCTTCCTACCGTTTTGGCCTCCCACATCTTTTTATTTTCCTAAGGAACCGGGAAGATCGTTGTGACAAGGGAAAACCCTATTAACCTCTAGACTTGATAAACACATAACCTGGATAAGTCAAGTCAAGTTTATTGTACGAAATATAGGCGAACGCCTTTGAAATCCCTCTTGGTACATGGTGTTTAAGACATGCATCGGCACAACCGATCCTTCCAAATAAGTCGTTGACCACATTTTCGACGACTTCTCGCTGGTTTCAAGAAAATACACTAACACTCAGTTAACACGAGCCAGTAGTGTAACTAAGCAAGAACATCAAACAGTGAAAAAACTCCTAGGGCATGGCTCTTTATTCAAAATTGAATGGCATTTTGGTTTAAAAGGAGAAAAACTGTCGCTCGTGGGGGAGAGTATGTGAAGGATAGGCGCAGGATGTTTCGGTGAATGTTGGCAGCAGACCTGGCATCAATGGCGAATAATATCTACATCCAAATGGCCAGACGAGGAGAGACCTCAGAGTCACGAGAACGTCCCCATTAACCGGAGATGCGACCATGATACGCTCTTGTTTTGTCACGATCACAGGAACCCGCCACGTCGTCAGCAGTCGATTTATAGGTCAAAACCAGAAAGGACATGACAAGGCCGCGTAGCTTGGGACCATAGGTGTGACATCAGACGTGATCAGCGCAGTTCCCATACTGAGCAGATACTTCTGGTTTAAAATGGCCTTAAAATGCATTTGATTAAATAATGATAATAATACTACTTAAACTTTACTGTAAGCTTATATTTATAGCATTTCAGTTTTTTTAATCGTAGCATTCCATCTCGGCGTTACTCGTTAAATCGGCACTTATCAAGTTTTGTTTTAAAAAACATCAACAGATGATGATATGACTATCTCCGCAGGAAGGGCATTCCATGCCTGGATTACAGATGTTTCTTCTGTCAAGTCTTGCCACTGTCCCACGTAATTTGAGGGGGTGTCCTCGCAGCCTAGAGGTGTTGGCCTGCAAAAAGAAGTCATTTGTTTGGAGGCAGCAATCCTGACCACGCAGGATGCGAAATGCCCGCATTAGGTCCCCACGTAGCTGCCTGTTATCCAGAGGAAACAAGTCAAGATTAACTAATCGGGTCTCAAAGGGGAGGCTCCTTTGGCCTCTTACTTATTGTTTTGCGCATCTTTGTACTTTTTCGAGGGTTTTTAGGTCTTTGGCAGTCCAAGGTCTCCGGGCTTGGATGGCAAATTCCAGTTCGGGTCGCACGAACGTGCCAAAGATCTTGCCAAATACACCTTTAACAAACTTAGAAAAGGCACGCTTGATTAGATACAAGCTCGACATTGCGGATTTAGGCACTTTCAGGCAGTGGAGTGATGGCTTCAGTGAAGGCACGAACCAAACCCGCAGGTCTTTCTGAGCCTCTACCTCTGGCAGCGGCGTGTGATTCAGGTAATACAACCTTCAAGGCGCAGTGCTGGTTCTACTAAATCGCATTAAGTTGCATTTGGCCACATTTAATGGCATGAGCCAAAGGGTTTAATTCATCATCTTGGTATCGTATGACCTTCCAAAGTTTTATGTCATAAGCAAACATTACGATTTCACAGACGTGTCAGCTTATGAAGTAAACAATATAGAGGATAGAGCCAAGAACATATCCCTGTGGAACCCCGCTCTCAACTGCTACCTCCGCCGACCGCTGTTCGCCAATACATACGGTCTGGGTACGACCAGTCAATGAGTTTGCGATCAACTACAAAAGGTGTCCACTTACCCCTATAAGGTTGAGCTTGTATAAGATACGTTGATGAAGCGCCATGTCAAACGCTTTCTTGAAGTCTTCTAAGACTGTATGCACCGTATTTTCTTCATCGAGCGCTCGGTTCCATTGTTCTAGACAAAAGAGCAGATTGGACAAGAAGGACATCTCCTGCGGAATCCGTGCTGCTTGTCAGAAAAAAATTTATGCTGCTCTATAAAGGGCATCAGCCTGCGTTTGATTATGCGTTCCATGAGCTTGCAGGATATTGAGGTGAGGCTGACTAGTTTGTAGTTATTTGCGCTCACGTGACTCCCACTTTTGTGAATGGGTGAGATCCACGCTGCCTTCCAATTGGGTGGCACTTGTGCAGTATTAAGAGAGGCTCGGAAGAAAAGGTACAAGTGTACCGCCAATTCTTCGCCAAGCTCTTTTAATAGCTTTGCAGGAATCTTATCTGGACCTGAACATTTCGTTTATTTGATCTGTAGAAGTTCAAGCAGAACGGTAGCTTCCGTTAGTGCAACGAAGTCTATGGTCTGGATCTCACCCACCCTGAAGTTTACAGCGGTGAACTCAGCCTCTCTCGTAAAAACCGACTGACAGAAGCAGGGTAGACGTTTGCCTTTTCGTTAATCTCGGACATTTCTACTACGTCGTCTGTTTTTAGTAGAGGAAATGGGTCTCTATTTCGAGTGCATTGCCTAACATAGCTGTAGAAAAGCTTTGGGTTTCCTACTGCATGGCTTATTAGATAACTCTCAACGTTTTGGCGGCGAATTAGTATGAGGCTCTTAACCCTGTTTCTTGGCGCCTTATACCTTTTGTACGATTCGGGGGTCCTCTCTCTGCGATAGATTTTGAACATCCTTCCTTTGCGGTTTACTTCTCTTTTTAGCATCGGCGTTGGCCATCGAGGCCTATTTGTTACTTTGTTTACCGTAAAAGGACAGAAATCGGTAATACATCCGTGTAATATGGCTTTGAATGCCGACCAATCATCGAGAACGCACCCGGCGAATGTTTCATTCGAGTCTATCTTGGTCACTGTGGTTTTAATTTGTGTTGAGTCCCCTCTCCATATTTTGCGTCTGGTTACCGCACAACGATCGGGCACAGAGAAGAGTGAATACTCCCACTGTAGCACTACGTGATCACTTTTTCCGAGAGGTGGTAAACAATTTACGACGTCCAAGATATCTGGCGCCTTGGTAAGTACTAGGTCTAAGCAATTGGCTTGTTGCTCTTTCGCGTAGTCTGGTCAGATATAGGACGTGTTGCATTAGGGAGGCTTCCTGTACTATGCGCAGGAGTCGTCGATCAAAATTTACTGCTGAGCCGGGTGCAGAACTCACGTTCAAGTCACCCATGCTCATGACATCGGATCTCCTAGCAAATGCTTTGACTTCTTCTACCAGACTAGTGTCTGATTGTTGGTTGCTCGACGGTGGACGGTAGATTGCCATGATGTTAAGGGCTTGTGACCCCGGCGTTCTAAGGGTAAGACATATTTCCTCTATATTTCTTGCAAGGTTTTCAGATTTGTCAGAAACGAGCAGGCCGTGTCTAATATATATTAGCACACCCCCAACTTGACGCCCAACTATATCTTTTCGGAACACTTGAAATCGAGAGAAAAAAATACCTGATCGTCTACCTTCGTGGACAACCATGTTGATGTTTTGCAGACAACACCTGGTTGCAGTTGACACATGATAATCTTAAGTTCATCTTTTTTACAGAGCAGGCTTTTTTCATTGGTATACATACACTTAAGTTTCATTGTATGGTGTAATCCGGTTGTGTCAGTCACTTATTGCCCGTCATTTGGAGTATTTTGGGTTGGTTCGATGTTTTCGTTTGAATTATCTTCTCGTTGAAGATTTTCAGGCCTGCCTCGCCATTCTTGTTCCTCGACTGTAATTCCGCTACTAGTTCTCGGCGTTCGGCCGTTCCTCCAGAGAGTAGTCCGGTTGAAAAAAAACCTGTTTATGCACGTGACGTAGGTCAGTTTTTTGACAGGATGACTTGAACATGTTCTTTGTTTTTAAATATAATTTTAGTGGTCTGTGTCACGGCATATCTGCAGTATCTGCTGACTTTTTCCCTATCTGAAATGACTTCAGCACTTCCGATTCTTTTCCTGGCGGGAACAGAGCGCTGAGAACAACGTTAAACGAGACCAAGTCCGGATAGGTCTGGTCGTTTCAGTGGTCTGAAATGGCTTCTTTTAACCATTGTACAACTCGACAGTAATCACGATCCTCTCGTTGTCGTGTGCCCTTAGCTGAAGTTTTCACCACATTTGTTGCAGTGGGCCTGGAGCTTGAACTGGATGGTGTGACTGCTTGGTCGTCGGGACTGTCTGAAGTTGCTTCTTGCAATCCCTGAACAACTACACCATGATCACCTTCCGGTTTGGAGTCCTAAAGTACGGTTTTGGCCACCTTCGCTGCAGTGGGCCTGGAGCTCGAACTGGGTGGTGTGACTGCTTGGTCGTCAGGTCTGTCTGACGTTGTCTCACCGGTGTCTTATTTGTCAACTTTGGCGGCCTGTAATTTAGGTAAAGGCATCCTATGTTCTTCCATAGGTGGTTCATGCGTATGCATTGACGTCGTCAGTTTTTCCATCGCAGCGATGGTCTGCTGGAGGAGTTTCTTTCAGATTTGTCATTGGACCTTCCAGTTCACTATACTTCGATCAATCTTTATACTTGTTTGCCTAGTATCCTCAAATTTACTGGGGAAAGAATGATCTATGGCATTAAAGGCGTTCTAGGGTAATAACTGGCATGCAACACTGGTAGGTTTACACCACCTTTAATGAACGGCAGCAGGCGAATTGCCCAATCGCAAGACTGTAAATATCAGGCAGTAACGCACACAAGGATAATTGTTGGCAGGGAACTTGGGAGGCCAGTCTTTGCAATAACCGCTTGCTAACAACTTTTAAATGGGGTGAATTTTCCAATTATTAGTATGTTGACATACGGTTCTCATTAAATTCTGACGGAGCCATCACCGTTCAAGTAGTATCGCCAGATTCTTCCTCCAATTTATCATTTGAGTCCTCACTCATTACGTTGGACATTCCAGGGTCAGTTGTGGAGATGGTGAAAGCCATTTGTGGAATAATAAGCAAATTGTTAAGACATCAATCAAGATTTAGAAAATAAGGTGTAGGTATTGATGGCGTGTGTACATAGACCAAGGCACTCATATAGGCCGGTACGGGTGGCAGTCATTTTTTCCACTCACCCAAAATAGCTGCAGCTGCTACAGCAGACGCTCATGAATCTGGCGACCTCCCTGCCAGATTGCAACTCCGGGCCCGGCTTGCTCATGGCTGGACTACACTTGTTTGGGATTCAATTGCGCATTACTCTTACCCTGCTGCTTCTGAACTTAATTGAATTATCTGTTACACTGTGGCCTTCCTCATCTTATCTTCTAGTTCATCATCGCTGGGGTACGTCTATCATCTATTATCCGGCCGAACAATTACGTAACCTACAAGAAAATGAAAGAAAGTTAAATTCAAATTATCAAAGCAAATAAAGCACGACTATATCTGTCTCTACTACGACATCTGAATGTCCAGATGTTTTCTTCGCAGTTATGGTACCTGCGCTATGTGCACAAAGGATAGAAAATTGAGGTACGCAAAGCTCTGTTTCCAATTATCATAAAAACCTGCCTACTAAAAACCCACTAAATAGTCGATAACATTTTGTAACATGTAAGTACAAAATATAGGTAGACTTACATCCAAAACGAAATGTGTTTTTAAGGAAAAAAGGTTTCCTTACAATAAATTTAAGATTTTGCAATAAACTATAGTGTTAACGTTAACGGTTAAGGTGGCCTGCCTGTCGTCAAGGTAGGTACATTGTCCAGGTCATTCTTCTGCCTTACTGGAAAAAACGATTTAGCGTACTTGGTGCTTGGTTCAAGGTCTCAAATGAATCCTTCCCTTGCAAGTACATCTAGTGGGTTCTCTTAAGTTGTATTTATATCCACGGCAGTCCCTCATAGTAGGTAGCGTTTTATTTCTTGTGTTTTAAAGTCTCATTTATCCCAACTAAGGTAGATACATATCGGTGTGACCTTTGTTACTTGGAAAGTAGGATGAGGGCGTTTCCCGCCAAGGAGCTCTGGCAAAAGCTAATGTTTTATGATGTAATTGGCTGTAAAATTAATTGATCTGATGAAAAAACAATAGAGGAACATGATTGCCAAATGGATTCAGTGGGCGTTTACTAATAGTGAGGTAGTTTGAAGTGAATCAGTCTTACGTAGGATTCATCGTATTCTTTTCATTCTTCTTCACTTAGTTTCTATGGCAACGCACTGTCAAAAAAACTACAGATGGTTCAAGCGCAGTGGCTGATGACTGCAAACAGTCCGCCTTTGTATGCCCTACGTGGACCGGTATCTTTTTCATAGAAGAGGCATCAATACGGATGGCTGTCTCGCCACTCGGACACTGCTCGCCTACTCATCTCTCACACATTACTGAACTGTATGCACTGTATGAGCCTTAGTGACTGTTTTGGGATGCAGACATATATCTGGCTATGAAATCACACATTACTTTAAGAACCTTACATTTAGCAATTCGGCGTTTAATTTATTCTACATATTATGAGGAAGAAGTGCTTTTCGCAAAAATCGAGGTATACTTGTGAGTTTTCAAGCACGTAGCATCGGCCCGTCATTAGACTAAATGAAGGATGAAGAAAGTGAAATGGCCAATTAATGTCAGTTTGCGTGAGAGGAGAGACAAAGACAGCCAGAAAGGCAATACGTGAATTGAGGGGCGGTGGACGCACGGTTATGGCAGAAACTCCATTGAACCTTCATCTTTTTATCTATATCTTAAGTGTTACAGGCAGGAACTGCCTTGGTGACCTTATTAGTGCAAAGTAACCATTGCGTTTTTTTCAAATCCATATGAAGTTTTCGATAAATTAAATCTCCAGGCAAATTTGCAAAGACTGGAGCAATGGTCGAACCTTTGGCTTATGTCATTCAATGTGGTCAAATGCAACTTAATGCGATTTGGTAGAACCAGCACTGCACCTCGGAGGTTGCAAATTGAATCAAACGCCCCTGCCAGAGTAAGATGCTCAGAAAGACTTGGGGGTGTAGTTCACGCCTTCACTAAAGCCATCACTCCACCGCGTGAAGGAGGCTAAATCTGCAATGTCGAGCTTGTATCTAATCAAGAGAGCCTCTTCTAAGTTTTTTAAAGGTGTATTTGGCAAGGTCTTTGGCATGTTCTCGCGACTCCAAATGGAAGTTACCATCCAAACCTGGAGACCTTTGACGAAAACAAACCGAAAAACCCTCAAAAGAGTATAAAGACGGGCAAAAAAGTTGGTACGAGGCCAACGGAACCTCCCTTATGAGACCAACTTGGTAACTCTTGACTTGTTTCCTCTGGAGTACAGGCAGCTTCGTGGGGACCAAATCCAGTCATTTCACAAGTTGCGTGGTCAGGATTGTTGCCTCGAAAGAAATGACTTCTTTGAGCAAGCCTCAACCTCTAGACTGCGAGGACACCCTTGAACATTACGTGTGGCTGGGGCAAGACTTCACCCAAGAAAATTATTTCCTCTCAGAGGGTAATGCAGGCATGGAGTGCCCTTCCTGTGAACATTATCACGTCCCCATCCGCGGAACATTTTAAGACAAATTTTGACCAGTACCGCCTAACCTGCTACCATGGCAACTAAGTTCTCTTTAACCAAACACTGAAGTGTTATGCAGATACTTATATTAATGTTGAAGTAGTATTATTCTTATTTAACCAAAATATATGTAAGCCGTACTAAGCTATGTCAGATGCATCTTCCCACTATGCGAACTGCGCTGATTGCGTCTGTAGTCGCATCTACCGCACCAATGGTCCTAGGCTACGCGGCCCTGTCACGCTCTTTCTCGTATCGACCTAAAACCGACTGCTGTTGACTTGGCGGGTTCCTATGTTCTTATCACAGCAAGGGCGCATCATGGTCACACCTCCGGTTCTTGGGGACGTTCGCTTGACACTGAGGACTCCTCCTCGTATGGTTCTTCGGATATAGACAATAATTGCCAGGCACCCAATGGCTGCCACCAACATTCACAGAAGCATCCTGGTCCTATCATTAGCATGCGTTCCCCAAGAGGGACAGTTTTTCTCCTAAAAACAACAAATAAAATCTCATTCTGAATTACGAGCCGTGCCTGAGGAGTTTTTTTTCACTGTCTGCTCTTCTTGCTCAGTTACACTGCTGGCTCGTGTTAACTGAAATCACCATATGTGGGTGAAGTACTTAAAACAAGCGTGTAGTCGCCTACAATTTTGTCAACGCCTTCTTTGAAATGTTCGGCTGTGCCGATACCTTTCTTAAATACTATGTACCAATAGGGAGTTCAAAGATGTTTGCCTATATATCCTTTAATAAACTTGACTTGACTCTATATTCTGTCCATCAAAATACTGTACAATTTCAGGAAAAAACATGTTTCTTAAACAAATTAACATTGTTTACTGTATACTTTTGCGGTATGAGGCCTGAAACTCTATGAACTTCTGTCATCGATCAACGGGATCATTTTGTGCCTCGTTGATAACATTCATTTTGCCTTAATTCTGAGAATCCTTTGAACCTAGCTTTCAATTGCGTTTAAATCTTGAGGGCTTGTTGCCTTACAAAATGTCAAGATGCATTAAAAGTGAAAGAAAAGGGGTCAAAAAACGAGAGTATATGAAGCCGTCAATCTTGAGCTATTTGGGGTTGTCACGGAGCAGAATCGGGCTAGGTAGATTCACTAGTTCTGGTTTGATCATTTCCAAGCGCACCTTCTTTTTAACATTGTCAGCCACTCTCGACGATCTTGCCTTCAGTCTCCTTGAACCTGTCATAGCACTGGGCTTACGTGGGTGAGAGAGCGAATTTTCACGATGGAAACGGTGCAAGACTAAAAGCAAAATCAATAATGTCACGTGTACATCACCGTCTCCACACCTATTATATCTGCACTCACCATGATGACAGGCACAAGTCATTGTACTTGGTAGCCAAACTGTTCCATATAGAGACTGAATTACGCCAAAGCTAAGATACTAGTCAGTCCAAACCTTGGCGTACGGCAGAGTTTGTAAATCAAACCACCAGAACAACTCACTTGAGTATCTGAGGTAAATCTTTCGAAGAGTGAACACCTGAACTACTTGTTATTTCTGGCAACGTAAGGCAGGTATTTAAACTCTGTTTACAACAACTCGCCTTTGGTTCGGCTTGTGGCCTCCTAACCAGCTTACGTCTTGTTTGACAAGCGAGCGCTAAAAATTGGCTAAGTGTCCTTGGTGATAAGATACACGCTGAACGCAGCTGTGTGTTTAACCCCACCCTGGCTCGTTTAGCAAAGGCTTCGATTATCGCCACAGACAGGCGTGCGTACGCTTAACAGAGCATTGGTTCTCGATGGTAGAAACTGCCAGTCGGTGTCGGAACACACGTGTAAGAACATGCTGTGGTGTTCTTAATCTAATTTGTGGCTGTTAACACTCACTGGGAAATTTATTGTCTTAAATGATCAATGTAATTTTTTTTCCATATTTAAAACACTCAATTCACAAAAATCTGCTTTGTATTTGAAAGTAGGACAAATTTGTTTACTATGAACCTGAATGCCTCCAACAGCAACACCAAATCGATGAAGAAAAAACTTCTGAATCATTTTATGTCAGATAAATGCATTGGTTACTTTCATGGCTTCTAAGAAATAGCACTAATTTGCCATCGGACCATTGAAAACTGGTGCATATTTAATGTTGCAGCTGAGTTTTGCAGCGGCAAAATGTTCATGAAATACA
Organism: Ligula intestinalis; assembly: GCA_036362985.1. NCBI lineage: Eukaryota > Metazoa > Platyhelminthes > Cestoda > Diphyllobothriidea > Diphyllobothriidae > Ligula > Ligula intestinalis. The sequence goes on from JAYGXS010001572.1 coordinate 10,038, forward strand.
TGTCCGAGTTCTAGTTACTACTTTTTCTGACAATCTGATGAAATAATGTTTAAGTAATCAGTGCCGTTTCCTCTTTCAAACTCTTAAATATTTACGAAGTATTTTTGTAATTTCTGAATTTGGCTGACTGTCTGCCCGCCACATGATTATGGCCTTTCCCAATTCTGCTGTCAGGGAGAATTAGTGACCCTATACTACGATGTACGTTGAGTTGGACTCTTAATGTATAGCGAGCTAAAATAAGCTAGAAATGATTATTATATTTATGCGCTGGCCTCTCTGATAAATGTATTTGTTTTTTTGAGTTCAAATAATTAAAGTCATGATTAAGGGTACAATCTGAAAAAAAACGTTTTCCTTGACATGATACTCGGAAACAATTGCAGATATTCAGTTTTCTCTATCTAAACTGGAAAAGGGTACATTGAGCTAATCATTTCATTTTTCTCCCAGTGAAACCTAAAATTGGGTCGCTGAATAGCATATTGAGCATAAAAATGAACAGAAAGCCTACCTTGCTAGCAAATGCGAATAAGAAAAAAATTGCAACTTATTTTTTTCACGAAATTATATTTGAATTTAAAAAGGCTGTCAAAATACACAAGAAAAATGCATCCTATATAAGTAACCACTCCTACCTAATCTGCTCTTTAGGAGCGGTTGAAGTGGAGTACTTTATAAAGCCAGTATCTAGCAGAATTAAATGGCACCATAAGTTTCGCGAGTGCTCATCAGCCGCTTCCACTCACTGTATAAACAGAATAATGAAGGATAAATTACAGAATTAAATTCGTACAGAAAAATCGATCCAATACATAAAGGTCACTTAAGTTAGCCAAGAAACAATCAATAAAGTAGGAATTAAAGCATTATGGGCAGTAAAAACGCAGTAAACTGTCTAAGGCAAAAAAAATATAAGGCAACAAGGTGGAAAGGGGGTGGGTCAACAAGGAGCTGATGCTACCACGGCAGGGTCAGGTTCACCACATGCTCCAGTTGTTTACATATCTCAGGTTTAAACCGCCTTATGTATGCTGCCTCCAAGTAGCGTAAGATACGAGTTGTTCATGCCCAAACACGTACTCGGATGGATGTTTTAAGGTCAACAGAATGACCCGTATTCAGTATCTTTTTGGTGATAGAAGAACGGGGAGTCCTTTACTCCTGACTTAATAACCAACTCGGCAAGTGCTCTTTTGCTCTGGTTGCCAATTGCCACTGTGTTTGTCCTATGTACTTGCATCCGCAAATGCATGTAAATTGGTAAACAACATTAGAAGTTTACCCACCCCCTTCCCACCGTTTTGCCTTACACAGTTTACTGCGTTTTTGCTGCCCACAATGTTTGAATTCCTACTTTATTGATTGCCTTTTACCTAACTTACGTGACCTTGATATTTTGGATTGAACCACAAGTGCACAATTAAAACAAATAAAGGTAATATGACAATTTGATAAACCACCAGCCAGCAAAATAGGCAGCATTTTTAGATTATGATTTCAAAACTATATCATGCAGATGTATTCAGTCATCTCCACAGCGTATTATCAAAGAAATATTGCTAGGATGGGATGTTATTTCGAATTATTTTTCCACCACAAGTGAACCATAACTCACACTATGAGCAATTGAGCCAAATAATAGATTTAGTCATTTATGGATGCGATTGCTGTGCTCTTCAACAGTGGGTTTCATTTCTTACTGACCGCAATCTAAAATCGTCAATATACTAGAGGCTTTCAGATAGCAATATCGATTTTGTTGCCTTACAAATTGGCAAGATCCTTTAATAAGTGCAGTGAGTGGGTCAAAGAACGGGAGAATATGAAGCATTCTTTTCTGAACCATTTGGCTTAGTTACTGAGTAGAATCGGGCTGAATCGATTCGCTTGTGCATGTCTTAATTATTTCCAAGTGCAACGTCTTTTTAACATTTCCAGCCACTGCTCACAATCATGCCTCCGGTCTCCTTGAATCTGTCATAGCACTGGGCTTACGTAAGTGATAGTGCGTACTTTTGCGATGGATACGGTGCAAGATTAACAGCAAAATAAATAATGTCACGTGTACATCACCGTCCCCAATCCACCATCTCTCTGCCCACCATGATGACAGACACAAGTCATTGTACGTGATGGCCAAACTGTTCTAAATTGAGACTGAATACGCCATAGGCAAGATACTAGTCAGTCCATACCTTGGCGTTCGGCAGATTTTGTAAATCAAATCACCGGAACAACTGACTACAGTATCAGAGGTAAAATGTTGACCGTGTCTTATAATTGAAGTGTGATAGATTGAGAAATGTAGTTCAGTTCAGCTTCAATGAGGGAAAGATGGCCAAACGCATTTAAGCTCGATGTTACAGAAGCTTAAATAACACTATGCATATTGACGCAACAATGTCGCAGCGGCCCACTGCTGCTACGGTTAAGATCATCTTGGTTTAGTAAACAAAGAAACTGAACCTTACGCTAGGACGGTAAGAACCTTCCCCTCTAAGATGTTCAATGAGTGTACGGCTAAATTTTGGCGGGAATATTTAATCGTTGTTTCTGCCGTCCGCAGATTTGGAAATTTCAAAGTGCTTAAATTAGTATTTTTCCCAGGATATTAATTCCACTTCATCTGAGTGGTCTCTTCCGGAAAAAGTGGATTTTAGAAGATTTTTGTTTCTTAAAATAAGTGCTTATTTCTTTTTTTATTAATGCTCAATCTGACCATAAAAAGCTGACCTACATGTGAGGATTTAATGCAGACAGTTTTCAAATTCTTTTACGAAGGCTAACCATGCGGCTTACCTGTTCACTTTTTAATAACACAACTTTGAGTTCATCAGGAGAATTTTATAAATGAAGTCCGCCTATCGTGATTTTGTTTTCCCAAATAAGGAAAGAAAGCAGGATATGGGGATCGTGTGAAAGCTTTTTATCCCAAATCCTTCGTTTTCTGCAGTGTTATCCTGTCAACACTGTGCTGCTGTTGGGAAGAATCGGACTACTTTGTTTTAATCTTACAGGTATTTTTTATGCCCAACTGCACATCCCGTTTGGCTTTTTGGGCCTTTGAGCTTCTGGTATCCGTCGGAGCAACGGATGGAGTTAAATGAGTGGGGAAACGGTTGCATTACATATTGATAAAGTATACCATCGAAAACACAGTCACGCGTACATCACTGTCCCTT
>JAYGXS010001573.1:0-13219 GCA_036362985.1 Ligula intestinalis
ATTGCAACACCTAGTATCGAATATGACTGGCTGGCTAATGAGGGCTAATAAGCCAGAAACGGCCGTTCCAGTCTCCTTTGTCTTTGTAGATAATTTTCTTTAGTTTTGACACTGAAGAAGGCGAGGGTTTAAAGTGCGAAAGATGCAGCACATATCTATTTGATTATAAATTAACTTGCCCGCAAGTCACAGCCACATGCTCCTGCAATAGGCGTCGTCGCTCATAAGGATTAAATTGTCGTCCGGGTCAGGTCCGGGAACAATTGCCACAATTTCCGGCATATATCTCACTAATTCACATGCATCATGTTCTGCAGGCAAAATATGACCAAGACAATCGAATAAACGAGTGCACATACAATTTTCCAGGTTTTTCGCCCTCGTATAGGTTCCATCACGAGCGAGAATCTATCAGCTCACAACTTGATCCATACCTCATTCGGATCGCGCATCTTCAATAGTTTTCTCGCGGCTTCTAAAATAATGATTCCTTGTAACTCAGCCTTCTCAGCGGACAAATCTCAGCCATGTCTGCAGTTTTTGGCAACCTCAACTCACGACCTCAACTCACGACCACAGCAGACGCGTCTTCGACCGCGTTTCCACCCGCCCTCAGGGAGGCCAAGGTCTGCTACACCAAACCTCCCTATGGTGGATCCATCTCTTCTCCTCTCCATCTTTTTTTTATGACAGAACGGCCCCTCTTGACTATGCTGCTCCGACTTCTCCTCCTCGCCGCCGGGATTGAGGCCCACCCGGCGGAGTTCCGGATCCACCAAGGGCTACTTGCCTGCCTACCGTCGACGGGCTAGTTTGAAAACGCCTTGACCCCTGTTCTTAGTGAAGTGGCGGATCATCGTGCCCTTCTTATCTTGCTGTGCCAATCGAGTTAAGACGATTATCGGCGCCAAACGCCTCGTCTAGCGTTGGCCGCGCCAATTTTTCCACTTCTGGAATATTGTGCCTCACACCAGCACCGCCCCTAGGGTATGCTTCACACAGGTGCTGGTCCCTTCACGCCCACCAACCAGACTTCAGATGGTAGGTCGTCGCTGCTATCGTAACCCCATTCCAGGGTATATTCGACGTATCTCATCATTTTACCTTGTATGATTGTTTTTGTTGATTCCTGGCTGAGCTCCGTACGAGCTAGATCAACCTAAGCCTCTATCCCCCCACCCCTCCCCCAACACAAGATCCTAGTCATGCACCTAGAGTTGAGACTGCCCCCTCTCCCTTCTCCCCCGCCAGCCCTCCCAAATGTTGTTAACCGGATGATGACTTTGATGCTAGAAGCCACGAGGTAAGTGTTGCCTGCTTCTTGAAGCACGATTTTGCCAGTTGGTGACAGTGTTTTATAGGTCTAACGCACCTGGCTGCAGTGAATAGGGAAGAGCCTGTCTGTTGCAATTGTCAGGCCCAGTTCCGTGTAGGAAGAAAATAAGTAAGGCGCCAGGCGGAAGAAAAAGTGCATTCTGTGCAGAGGTAGCGGAGACTAAGTTGGAGGAAGTTGACAAGCGGAAGAACGTCTGTCTGCTCCCCAGAGGGGGCCGGTGTTTGAAGTGTTAGAGCAGCCCAGTCGTCATAGTGAGGTTCGCTGTGTGTCAGGCTTGAAGGTGATTGGTCGGACCGAGTTGGAATAGGTAGACACCAGGGCGTGCGCCCTAGCTAGTAGTCGTGACAGGGAAGCGTTGCGCGCTACGTGAAACCTTCGCTGGTAGGAACATATTACTACATTCGAATGTGTAGAATAGCCCATAATTTCCCAAAGGCCTTGTTTTGTGCGCGTGGGGGAGAACGGGGGGAGCGTGCACTTATTTTTGACGGGTGATTCCCACATCACTCGAGGCAACTCTTTTTCTGCCATTGCATAACCGTTCAGAAAAATGAGCTTGATGTGACGAGCAGCCAGCTCCCAACACCCTCGTCTGATGGGATGTTGACTTTGATGCCAGTAGTCACGACACATGTGTTCTGTTGTCTGCCTCTTGAAGGATGATATCGCCAGTCGGTGAAAGGTATGACACTTGGGTAATCCTTAGCTGCCGGTGCTGACTTTCTTTGTTTCGTGAGGGCGGATTTTGGTCGTATGTGTCGCAGTCCTTTTTGGATGAAAGTTTCGCGCTGAAATCCAACATTGATTGTAGCTGGAAGACGGAGAAAAGCCGCGACCTCAACTGGCTTGAGCCACTCCTCAGACCCACACATGCCTCTACTTATTTCGAAAATGTCCCCAATAGGTGTTTGACCTTTGTTCTAGTGCCACTGTACCAGATCCACCAACAGTCTGCCCTTTTCAAACACATTCTGGGCGACCATTTTGTGAACTGTCCTCACCCCCATGTCTTCGCACGAGCTTGGATTGGCTGGCTGACGAAAATAACGCGCCCGCAATAGCTCCTCCACAGGAAATTCGAATTATTTACTGCAGGTGTGGCAACTGCGAACCCTTTTTCCACAACCAATCTATATCAGTCTAGCAGCCAAGTTTGGCGGAAGTACGCTATCTATTATTTTTCATCCTATTCAGGCATTTATAGTTATGTAAGGAAACGGGTAGAGTCACAAATGTTTAAACGTCCACTAAACAGTAAGTATTGGGAAGAGGTTTGAGGATGTTCAGAGTCCAAAGGTGTATAGTCAAGTACTATCACAAACTGGGGAAGGAGATGGTCGAGGAAGTGTCTGCTAGTTAGTTTATGTCCCTGAGTCGTCGCTGTAGCTCTACGGGGAAGGTGATGAGCTCTTATTCGGCGAAGGCAGTCTTAGTGCTTGTATAAACGCCTTATATGCACACAAGATTCAGTTATGTAGCCGTTAAGCCTCTTCGCTCGCACACTGGACGATTTTTTGCAAAATGTCACCCCCTTTGTTTGCACTTACTTGAAGGACTGGCTGACAATAACGCGCCTGTAATAACTTGTACAAAGCAGGATCAAATTTTCAGCTAAATACGTACAGCTTTGGCAGCCGTGACCCCCATTTTCACAGTCGACTCTGCCAAGCTATAGCATTTTGAGCAGCCAAGTTTGGCAAAATTATGCATTCTATTATTATTCATCATTAGACATTCACAATAATGTAAGGAAGAGTAGAGTAAAAAAAGGTCAAGTAGCCAACAAGCAGTAAGTACGGGAAGAAGGTTGGGGATTTTCAGCGATGAAGGAGTTGTCGTCTGGTTCTGTCAGACGCTGGGAGAAGGAGAGGGGCACATATTTTTCTGACAATCTCTGTGTCGTCGCTGTAGCTCTTCGTGGAAGGAGTTGTGGGTATGCATGGCAGGGGTTCGTCTTCTGTCAAGGGAGCCTTAGTGCCTGTATGGATTGCTTTGTCTACCCCACGAGCGTTGCTATGCTGTCCTCGATCCGGCGCCGCAGCCTACCTGGAGGCGTTGGAGAGAAGAGCGACTGAAGACTTGGTTTGACAACGTCCGTCAAGACATGGAAGTAGTTCTTGGACCTTCTATCTTCGGTCTCCGTCGCGGGAGAACAGACTGGGTTGCGCTTTCCACATCGGCTGCCGCTAATTGTCACGCATGGAAAGGTACCGTTGCTGACATCATTGAGGCCAGCCCTAACAAGTACATGCTTGGCTTATAGCCACTGCCGTCGCCAGTATCCGTTGACGCAGGAACTTGGAGCGTTGCGTCGGCACTTAATAGATGACTTGGAATTCTTGGCTTATGTCTACACCCGGTGACCACCGCCAATCAAGCAAGTCAGCATTGCGTTATAGCCGGACTTTATCATATCTCGGTTTAGCCAGGCACCATAGTGTTGTCACATTCGCTTGGATCGATGCCTAGTGGTTCAACCAATTAGACCTGTTCCGCCGGAGCAAATGAAGGCGTAGCTACACGATCAGAAGGTCTGAAATGGGGGAGGGTCTATTTTTGCCTTCAAGGCAAAGAAGTTGGGTGCGTGAGAATATAAGCTTTGGTACTGGACAGAGCAGGTTGCATTCAGAAGGCCAAACACTTACTGAAGGATCGTCAGTGCGATGTTCCCTGTGGGACTTATTTTTCAGCAAAAATGCCCTCCATTCATCATGAATAAAATAAAGCACGGAAGCCGCACAGCACCGGGGTAATCACAGGCAATTTGTAATGACCAAAGATTGCAGTTGTCGACATCATCTAGAAATGTCCTTATATATGCCACAAAATGAAGGCCAAATTGTACTTTTTCAAATCTGAGTTGACCAAATCGTGAAAAACTCGAAGCGTTCGGCGGGATTTGAACCAACGTAGTAGAGAAGTCCTTAACCGGACGTCAACGCTGTTACCACTGAGCTACAAACGCCCCGAATCGGCGCTAGTGTCGCGCGCTGATGACCTCATTGATGTAGTTCGAATAAGCGATGAGCGGTCACAGTCGGTTTTTAATTGGCATACTGGGCCGTACTGAAAAGGTCTGAACTGGCAGTCTATCCTTGCATTCGAGGTGAAAAAAAGTGGAGCACGTGAGAATATTAGCGTTGGTACTTGATAGAGCGACAACCTTCAGAAGGCGAAAAATCTACTGGAGGATCGTCAGTGCTGTGTCGCATGTGAAAACAGCTAACCCCCTCAAAAGGGCTGACGGCTGGACTGAATGCGATCTTGTTGGCGTTAGAGAAAAAGCAACTAAAATTCCTCTCTCAGCCCCCACATCAGCTTCTTATCCGATGTTTTAAGGCACGAGACTGACTCCCACCCCGTCCTCTCCGACTAACTTCTTCGCTGTGTTGTCCACGACAGAGTGGGCGACAGAGCCCTTCCGACGTAAACATTGGAGACCAGGGCACAAGCAGTGTCTTGGTTACTCGACAAGGGCAGCGAGAGAGAGAGACAGATAATGATAAACTGTTGACACAGTCACACGCAGGCAGCGAGCAGCCTCGCGTGTGCGCATCGGTAGCGTCCCTTGGGCGTGGCCCCGACTGCTGCTGTTGCTACCACGGCCTGCGCACGTACAAACGCACCGCCGCTCGCGCGTTCCCCTTTTACGCCGGTGTGCGCGAGCGACTTAGTAGAACAGTAGCTGGTCCCGGGCGCGTGGTCAGTCACCCCTCATCCCACGACCAGACGGGTCGAAATCTCCGATTTTAAAAACAAAGCAGAACATTTTGGTGATTTTTTTTTAGTTGGTTTTCACCAAAGAACCTGCCTTCGTCGCAAGTGTTGGCGAGGTCGCGGGAGCACCAAATATTGAGGATATTTTGCTTGGAGAAGAGACGATTTTCCAAGAACTAAAAAGCTTGAAGGAATGTAAATCTCCGGATCCAGATGCGATTCCTGCGAACTTGCTCAAGGAACTTGCTAGCGAGCTGACCTAAGCACTTTCCATGATGTGCCAGAAATCGTCATATACTGGAGTACTTCCTCCGGATAGGAAAACTGCCAATATTATAGCACTTTAGAAAAGCGGTAGTCGTGCATCTGCGAACAACTACGGACCTGTGATTCTGACCTCCATATGCTGCAAAGTGATGGAGAAGATCATCAAGAAGCAATTGATGATATATTGTGAAACACAATATTTTGTCGAATGCGATATATGGCTTTCGCGGGGGTAGGTTATGTGTAACAAACTTGCTCTACACGATGCAAAGCTGGACAAGGGCAATTTATGCAAAAGAAACCGTACATACAGCCGAAATTTATTTCCGGAAGGCCTTCGACAGTTTTCCACACCAACGTCTCCTGCATAATTTGAGACTGGTGGGATTCGGAGGCAGACTTCTTACATGGATTGCGAATTTCCTATCTGGTCGTTCCCAAATTGTGTGTGTAGGACGACAACAATCGCGGCCGACAGTCATTGAGAGTGGAGTCCATCAACCTTCAGCACTCGGACCCACCCTCTTTCTCTTGTTCGTTAATGATTGTGTACAGGAATTCGACTGCGATTTTGCCATGTTTACAGATTATGTAAAAATATGGAAGGTCATCAAGTGTGCTGCCGATGAAGATAACTTCCAGGAAAATTTTTGTCGATGGAATGATACGTCGCATAGATGGCTGCTGTCCTTCAATTTGAACAAGTGCACTCTGCTGCGCCTGGGAAATCAAAATTCGGTTCTTGATGCGCGAAGCTGCCATCTGAACGGAATCCCACTCCAAGAAGCAGGAATACAGAAAGATCTCGGCATCTGGATGACAGACAACCTCAAACCTTCTACACAATGTTGTAAGGCGGCTAAAACTGCAACTTCAACGTTGTACGCCTTCAAGCAGGCATTCGTGGTTTTTGATGAAGACTGTTTGTCAAACATCTTCAGTACCTTTATAAGGCCACATCTTGAGTACGCGATTCAAGCCTGGAGACCGTGGATGCGGCAGCATTATAACGTACTAGAAAAAGTGCAGCGGCGGGCAACAAAATTATTAAGAGGCCAAGGTTCACTACCGTTTGAGATCCGCCAATTACTGCTGCGGCCTGCGCACGTACACACGCACCCCCGCACGCGCGCACACCCTATTTGACGCCTGTTTACGTCGGTGTGCGTGCGAGCGAATTAGGATAACATTAACTGGCCGCGGGCGCGTGGTCCCAGTGTCAGCGTGTGTGTCGTAGCGCTTGTATGAGTCCTTGCCGGAGTCCAAACTGGTTGAGGTAGTAGAAAGACGAAAAAAGGTCCAAGACGTCAACCGGCCTGAGGTGAAGTGCCTGGCCGGGAACTGCAGGCGAAAAGATACTGAGAGTCGTGCGGAGAGACACCACAGTTGTTGTTGTTGAACTAGCGCACTCCCTTAACCTACTTTGCCAGCAATACATGTTATAAAATTTTTAAGAAAGATGAAGGGATAGAGATGAAGGAATAAGGAATAAAGAGAACGGTATAAAATGTTTAAGAAAGATGAAGGAATTCGGCGACTTTGTCTGGGCGAAGCCATAGGTCCTCAGGCGTGAGGTCCGTAGGGTTGGCTGGGCAGTCGAAGAGGTGGCATGTTGTGTGGAAAGGCAAGAGGCAGTCAGGACAGTTGTCATGAGCGTTTCCTGTATCAGCACCGCGGTAGACTTGACAATCCAAGACCGAGCTGGCCCAGCGTGCTTGGACAAGGATGTGATCTATCTGGGCCTGGGTATGCTCGTCATTTGAGTACCACGTGACAAGGTGGTGGCGCGGATAATCAAAACGGGTGCTTGACACAACGAGGCGGTTCGACGATGCGAAGTTGACAAGGCGCTCACCGTTGGCACACTGCGTTCAGACAGCAAATTCGCCTACCACATCACGGGTTCCAGCGTCACACACACCTGGTTGGGCGTTCCAATCACCGGCAATGCCGATTAGATCGCTTTTTACGATGCGGTCAACTGTTCGCTGGAGGTCGCCGTAGAAGTCATATTTTATGTTTTCAACGTTGACTGGGGCACTTTTCAAACGGACCCAAGCGATCCGCAGTGAGACAGCCTCCCACTCTAACCGACTCGGGCGAAATTCATCGGCCAAAGCTGGAGGTTGTTGTTGTTGTTGTTGTTGTTGTACTAGCTTACTCCCTTAACCTAGTTTGCCAGCAATACATGTTATAACATTTTTAAGAAATATGAAGGGATAGAGATAAAGGAAGAAAGAAGAAAGAGAAAGGTATGAAATGTTGAAGAAAGATGAAGGAATTCGGCGACTTTGTCTGGGCGAAGCCATAGGTCCTCAGGCGTGAGGTCCGTAGGGTTGGCTGGGCAGTCGAAGAGGTGGCATGTTGTGTGGAAAGGCAAGAGGCAGTCAGGACAGTTGTCTGTGACGTTGTCAAAGCATGAGGTGAGACGGCTTTTGAATGAATTCAGCAGCGTGGAGAAGCCGGAACGCAGCTGGGATAGTCTGCTTCTAGCGTTTCTGGACAGGTTGGCCCTACGTTCTCTGGCCATAACGTCGGAGACCGGCGGAGGAGCGTTGAGGACTCTGTTGGGTTTATAGCTGCTGATGGCTAGCTCAACAGTTTCGGTGTGGATACGCTTAACGAGGTCCGTTATCGGTAGATTAGTGGGGTACTCCGAAGCGTGTGGGCCGTACGCGTCTATGGTAGACTGCTTCATGCGTCTAGCAGGTGGGGGGCGCGTTAAAAGGCGATTGCCCGGATGTTCTGGGTTATGAGACTGCGCAATGTAGATTTTTGCCTGCATGATGGAGTGAACCTTCAGAGGCAGGACTTGAGTTTCCTGATACAGGTGATCTACATTGGTCATGTTAACACAGCCCGTGGCGATGCGGAGAGCAGCGTTCTCAACGCGTTGGACTTTCGCCCAGCTGGTATCGCTTAACAGTGGGGCGAAGATGGCTGATGCATGCTCAGTCGTTGCCTTGCCTGTTGCCCGGTATGTCGTGACTAACATCTCAGTGTCCTGGCCCCATGAAGAACCTGCCAAGGCTTTTAGGATGTTGAGCTTGGTTTTGGCTTTGCTGGCTTGGATGTCAGCATGGCGGTGTAGAGCCAGCGTCGGGTCGAGAGTGAGGCCCAGGAGTTTAGGATACTGGCATAAGGAAATGTCATCGCCCTCCACCTTAATTGGAGGATGGGATTTGTATTCTTTGGGGTCCGGAGTGAACAGAGTTACTGAGGACTTGCTCGCGGATAGTTTCAGTTGCTTATCGTCTATGTGCCGGACTAAACTGGGGATGTAGTTATTTAAGGCATCGGCAGCCATGCGAAAGTTTGGGTGAGAGGACAGCAGGGTGATGTCATCAGCGTAAGTCACCATTTCAACTTCAGGGGGAGGGGTTCGGGAGGTCAGCCATGTAGATGTTGAATAGCGATGGCGAAATGACAGAACCTTGAGGAACTCCTGCCCTAGAGTTGCGGGCTTTAGATAGAGTGCCTGAGAATTCGACTCGCGTTTGTCTGCCACGGAGATAGCAGTTCAGCCATCTGCAGAGCTCGTTCGGTAGAGAAGAATCCATGAGGGATGTCATCAAGGTGTCAATGTCAACTGAGTCAAAGCTTTATTAAGGTCGAGGGCGACCATTACTGTTCTGTCCGCAGGTTTCGTTTTGTTGAAACCACATGCAATGCGGTCCGTGACACGTTGTAGGGCTGACGTCGTAGAGTGGAAGGCTCTGAAACCGTGTTGGTGTTCTTGGAGGTTGGCATGTCTATTAAGCGAGGGGAGAATAAGACGCTCAAGTATTTTCACGGCCGGGCTGAGAAGCGAGATCGGGTGGTAACTGTCAGAGGCAGCGGAGTCTTAACCTGCTTTGTGGCTGGGGAGGATATGAGCCATTTTCCAGATAGCTGGTATATGGCACGTGGCTAGAGACAGATTAAACAACCTGGTTAAGAATGCGACACTTCTGGGGCCTATGTGTTTTAGATGTACCATCGTAATGTCGTCCGGTCCAAACGCCTTAGAGTTCTTAGCACGCCTAATCGCGGTTGTGGTATCATGAGCTGAGAACTGGAGCGGCATTAATAAAGGTTTGCACGACCTGTGTTTGACGATCCTCGAATTCTTCGAGGATTGTTGGACTGCAACCGTGGTGAATTGCACATTGAATTGGTTGGCAATGTCTCTGTCGGTCTTCTTCGGTATACCATTGAATTTGATAACCTGGTTGGGAGGAGCAGGTGCCCCTCTACCGATGGATTTGATTGTTTGCCACAACTTGCTGGTGTTGGTGCGGCTGGAGAAAGTGGCTAGCTTTTCTTGCCATATGGTCTTCTTGTGTTCATTGACCAGTCGGGAGATCTCTAAGGTCATGGCCGGTAACGACGGGTGCTGAGGGTTTTGAGCTCGGGTGACGCCACGCTCTCTTGATAAGGTGGCCGCATCGGTAGGGTATACTGGGATGGGATCAAAGACCTTGCCCGTGGGAATGTTGTGCATAGAGGCAGTGTGCATGATGTGGTTGAAAACCGACACACCTTGGCGAACATCTGGAGGGAAAGGGGCCTGGTCAAAGAGATTCTCAGTTTCACTAAGGAAACCGGACCAGTTGGCTTTACGTAGATTCATAAAGCACTTGCGAGCGTTACGAATCGGGGAAGCATGTGTGCTGATTGTGATAACTATCGGGAGGTGGTCAGAGCTCAGTTTGCATAGACAGTCCCATGAGGAAGATAGTAATAGGTCGCAACTGACGATGGAAATGTCCGGGCTAGCGCAAGTACCTGAATGAGGGAGTCTCGTGGACGTTCCATCCGTGTTCAGGACCCCAAAGTTGGTGTTGTTGATCTCCTTGGCTAGTGAGGCACCTCTAGTACAGGAAAGGTTAGAGAACCATAAGTCATCGTGGGCATTGAGGTCGCCCAAGATGAGTTTCGAATCACCCGTTAGCATGTGGACTATTGATGGTCTGAAGTTGGCATCACAACTGCTTTGTGGAGGAATGTATACGTTATGGACAGTCAGACTGGACGGTCCAATAGTAACTTGTACCTTGAGTTCTTCCAGCGGCGAGTCCGCGGATGTTGCTGCAGAGGTCAGCTCCTGGTATTTGATACTTTGGTGAACCAAAGTGACCAGTCCACCCCCGGCATTACGAGCTCTGTCTCTTCGAATGACGGCGAAGCCCGGGAAACGTGGGACCTTCGACTTTGCTGACAACTTTGACTCCTGGAGAGCAGCTATTTTGATGTCATGATCATGGAGGAGTTTAATGATCTCACCTGTTTTACCAGAAAGGCCATTACAGTTCAGCTGCAGTATTTTGAGGTCAGAAAGTGGTGAGGCGTCTGGGACGTTCAGCGACATAAGCGGCGGCGGTACTGAGGGTTGTTGTGAGGCAGCCTGAGTCGTGGCAGACCGCGGCATAGGTGGTGGTGGCAGTGAGGGTGCAGGAGTGTTAGCAGGCCCATTTCGTGGATGACGACAGGTTATGCACCTGTACGATGAGCCGCTGTATTGGTGGATGGAAGTGAGACCCGAGCAATTAGTGCCTCTTGCGCGGAAGTGTTGCCAGTTATTGCAAGGCAGACACAGGACACAGGCTTGGTTTGGGAAGATCTGCTTGGCGCAGGTGGAACAAAACCATCTGATAGTTCCTTGAGCAGGTCCCGGATTGGGCTCAACGCCGGCAATAAGAAGAAGGATTTGGATCAACCTCGCCGGATGAGGAAGATCCATTCTCGAAAAAACGATAGAGACAGAAACATATATACAGGCAAATTTTGGTATGGGGGGGGGTAAGGGAAGTGCAGCTCTTTGCTGTAGTCCATCCGGAGATAGGTCCATATGGAGGTAGGTCCGTCCGGAGGTGAGTCCATCTGAAAATGGGTCCGTCCGGAGATGGGTACAGTCGGTTCCACCAACGCGAAGGCGTGCTGCTTGGGAACCACAGTCGAGACAGCCATCGGCTGTGAACGAGTTGAGCCGGCTGTGGTAGTTTTGAAATTTTCGTTGTCGTCAAACACAAGAGCTCAGGGCTACTGACCTCGACTTGGAACGGTTACCTTATTGAAAATGTCAAAGAGGGTGTCAACTCAAAACCTGGCTTTACTCAGTACGACTCAGGAAGCGGTCCTGGGACCTTCGGTATTTGGTCTCCGGCGCTGGAGATAGGATTGGCTAGAGCCCTACAGATCCGCGCTGCCGCCAATTGCCATGCCTGGAGAGGTGCCATCCGTGATGCCATTGAGGCTGGCATAATCAAAGCCGTAGGAAGTGCACTTAAGTACGAGTGTTGGTACTGGCGAGGTACATGGTGTAGCCACTGCGCTGTTGAGCCAAAGTACAGCTAGTGACCCTTGGGATTCGTTGTTGTTCTGAGGCTGCAATCGGAGGTTGATAGTAGCCGCCCAAAAGAGCCCTTGGATGGTAGTTTAGTTTTGCGTCGACAACGGCACTCTGGGAGTAGTTGGCGGCACCGGAGTTCATGCACTTGCTTGATCAGGCCCTTCTTCGAGCCAGTGGATGTAAGTGGGGGGTAGCAAGGACCTCACCAATCAAAAGTCACGGAAAATGCCTCTCATATTTTGCCTTGGAGCTCGAGCTAGAGCTGCACTCGTTTGGCGACTTGAAAGGGATCCGACGAAGACGAGAGAGACAGTACTGCCCATTGCTGGCTTATAAGCCGTCAGTCATACCCTGACCCAAGTGGTGTATTACTCGCGGTTCGAACGCATGACCCTTTGGTCATGCAGTATATCATTCTGCCATGGCACGGTACACACGAATTTTCGTAGCGGTTTGTTTAAATTCGAAGATAAGTGAAGCTTTATATAAATTGATTTATATAAGAGAAGAAGCGACTCAAAGTCTTTGGTGTTCTTAAATAAATTATCAATAAGTAACAGTTGACTATCTTAGCCAAAATCTGCTACCAAACTCCTTCGCTGATTTGGTCAGATATTGTCCTCTGTTTCATAGAACGCTGTCCAAATCATTTGTTTTATACCTCTAGTATTTTATAGTTTATTTGTCAAAAACACATTACTTAGACATATATTTAGCATTCAAAAACCCTTTACTGGAAAATTTTATTAGAAACAATGACTGACGCGAAAGTTGTTGTGGATCAACTCGATCTGTCAGCCCTCTTAAGTTTAAAAAACTTTATTGAAAAGTATGAACCTGTATTTAAGATTCTTAATTCACTTCTAGGCTCAAATTCATTTGAAAGCAACCTCACGAATTTACCTCAGATTGAGTCTGTGGTGCATTTAGTATCAACATAAGTTTCAGATAGATCAAAACGTAGTTGTAATATAATCTTCCGCAACTTTCCTCAAACGAGTAATTCAATGGTAGCAATACAAAACGTTTTTCAACAATGTGGCATAGTGTCTATCAAAAGACTAAATTCGCGAAGTAAAAACAAACTGATTTTGCTTGCATGTTCTTCTCACGCCGAAGCTCAAATGCTACTACAAAACTCTGAAATAAATAGGAGTTTGCGGAGTTTTCAAGCATATATAGGCCCTGACTTGACCCCAATGCAGCGCAGACAAGTTTTTCACAAAGACAAAGGGCGTAACCAAAGTCAGCCGCATATAGTCGTTGAGGACGGAAACACTCCACAAAATGCTACTTCAGAGGAACAATTAACGAGTTCCTCCTCCTCTGGGAAGGAAAACGAAAACTATCAACGCAGCATCAGCTTAGGTGACTTGAGAGCAACTTCTTCTAATTATAATAATGACAAACCGAAAGCAAAATAATAAACCTGCCAACGCAATTAAGGGAAAGAATAAGGTTCAATCAAAAAGACCCCGAAATACTACAACGCCATTAGACATGAACAACACATGGTCGAACACGTGTGTGGTTATATATCAGTGTATCTTGATTAGATTCAGGATAAG
>JAYGXS010001574.1:0-13216 GCA_036362985.1 Ligula intestinalis
CCTGACGATGATTTGCTGAAAACATATGTTTGCCAATCTTGACTTTTCAACTTAAGAATGGGAATATTTGCAGAATACTGTTTGTGGGCTCGCACAAAATATCGTATGTCGGTGATGAGAAGCAAATTACGGTGAAGCTCCTCCCCTGCGACGGACACCAGCCGCGTTTAGGTTCGTTTGCTGTTCGCATCCTTGGGCTGGTCCTAATTTACAGCTGCAATATTACGGTTGAATTATGCGATTCAGAAGTCAATCAGTTTTGTGAATGACGGCTCGAGTGGAACAGGCAAATTGAATGTTGGCCGGTTTCCGCTTCAGCTGGTTGCTTGCGGTTTGGCGAGGATTGACGCTGGAGATATTGCATGGCTGACCCCATGTCACTGTTGCTTAACCTCCTCACAAGTTGTCTATACATGTTTTCAGTACCAAATCCAGCTCTTTCTGCAATAAGAAATCGTTTATAGCCTCAGACCACTAGCGAAATGCGATTGCAATCAGAACTGTTGGCCGGAACAAATATATTTCGCAGGCAGCAGCCATAAAGGGTGGCTTTTGTTTAAGAATTATATTATATTAATGATTTTCTACAGCACAACACAGGTGCTGCTTTGAGATTCAGAAATCACTCAGTGCTGCAAATGGCTGTTGAATGGAGGCCGACTTCCATTGTACCTAGTTCATTTTGGTGTGGTGAGTACTGATGCTGAAGTTATTGCACGGCTGACCTTACAAAACCAGTACTTAACCTTCGTTTAAGTTGTCTAGGTACCTGTATACAGGATTCAAATCCAGCTTCTTCTGCAATGAGTGATCGTACCTAGCCCCTGACCACCACCATTTGATTAGCGCAACAGGATTCCAATCAGAAATGTTGACAGGAAGAAATATATTTTACTAAAAGCAGCCATAAAAGTTGGCTATTATTTAGCAAATTAAAAGATACTAATGGTATTCTATAGCACAAAACACGAAAAAATATGTGCTGTTCTATTATAATAAATAGCACAGGTCGCCAAAATTCCCATCACAGAGATCCGAAGAGCAATTGGCGAGCATAAGCATACTTTCAATAAATTGTCACCAGGCCATTTCATTTATATTGGAGGGGGGGGGTGTAAAGTGTCAAAGGTAAAATTATGTTCAAAGTTACAAGCAAATTAGTCCAGGGGATAGGAAAGGGGGTTGGGGTTGTAAAGTGCCCTTTCGAGGAGACGCGGCAGTTTACCTCCTGAAAAGACGCCTTGACGAGGCCGTATCACGAACCTTCCCAGCAGCGAGCTTTCGGGTATTATTCTCAACTAACCCGGTCTTACATGGGGAGGCCAAAGTAAGGTTTTCGGCTCAGACCACCTCCATGTGCATCTGACCCTTTACTTGCTCCTGTGGAGCAGGTTATATTGGTCGCACGAGTCGGCGCCTATCCAAAAGAATGAAGTTACACCTCCCGCAATGGCTAAGGAAAGGTGAAATCCATACCACCAGGACCATCAACAGCTCTATTCTAGCGCACATGTTAGATTCCAGACATCAGGTGAACCCTGACGAAGCCTTTAGGGTGATCTACAGGGTCACAACAAACTACCCTAAGTCATTGGGTCAGCGACTGCCAGCAACAGCAGAAGCAACTGCTATCCGGTTGGGTAGGCCGATTCTGTGTGCGTAAACGAACCTGCTGCAGGCCCCAAGCTTAGCGTGGCCACCTAAGTACCGGCATTTTTCTGAACCTCCTCGCGCCCTCCCCTTTTCCCCCTAATTGCCACTTAATTAGCTGCTTTTTACTACCCCAACTCCCTCTCCTATCCCCTGGACTAATTTGCTGGTAACTTTGAACATAATTTTACCTTTTACACTTTAACCCCCTCCCATATAAATGTAATGTTCAGATGAGAATTTATTGAAAAATAGCATAGAATATTTTTCCAGGTATTTGGAATCACCCGATAATGGATAATGGATTTTACGCCTTCATAAGCTCCTCAGCCAAATAGTGCAATAATACTCAGCTATCCTCTTCTTCCATTCCGAAGGTTTATGCTGCGGTATGCAACATTTGTCCTTTTCCAACATGCATTTGAAGTAGTGCATCCTTCCAAGATCTGCACATTTGTGGCAATGTTCCGGCCGATATTTGTGGCACCATCCGTTGCCATGACCCAAGGCTACTGGCGTCTGGCCAGGTTCCGCAGTGGTGGTCCAAGCCGCATTCGCCAGAGCGACCATCGCCAGAAGAAGAAAAATCCGCCTACGGGAAATGTGCACAATGGGTAGGTTGATGCCATATGATGATTACGCCAGTAAACTAAAAATACAGGACTTATTGTGTCATTAGTTGGCAAAGTAAACCACGAGCGGCTGTTTGCAGCTGACCATTATTATGCATGCTGTCGGAGTTACGCTCTCTGGTCATCTTCAAGCTGATTGGGTGCAGAGACCTGTGCTCTAATCGCACTGCCGCAATTGTAGTCCCGCTTTCACTAAATGCCATCGCCTGCCAATCAAAAGCAGCCTGTAAGCCAGCAGGAGGAATAACGCTTGCCGTGTGATACGATCGTGCTAGTAATACAACTATCAATATTTTCTGATGCCCATCAAAACTGCTTTTCTTTTATTGTAACGCAATAAAACTCACCATGTATGTTATGTACAATGACAAGAATTAAAAATGTGGCGTGTTACACTATCTTTTCTGCAGTACCTAATCTACTCTTCCCAAAAGTAAAGTTGCCGGCTCTATAAAATAGATCGGTATTCACCAAATGTGTGCTATGTGGATTCAAACTAGCTAGCCTTAACTCTTGATATAAGCAGGATTATCAGAAAGAGACCGGGCTGAAAACATCCCTTTTCTTTTAGGATAAATAAAATACAGCATTGCTCAGTAGTGGTTTGCAATCGACTAATTCGCCAAGAGTTCCATTTATGAGTATGGAAAATGGAGGACAAATCTTTTTGAGTATTTGTCTCAACTTGCACACTCTTAGTTAATCAACAATCAGTGAAGCAAGTCTGGAGAATACTGCAAGTGGCTTAGTATGTCGGCAGCAGATCAATGCATCGATTGACCGAAGTTTTGTGGGGATATAATCTACAAGGAAGAAGACTTGTCGAACACCGGATCAATTTGTTTATTGTCCTGAGCTTTCGAACTCTTACAGGAATTCATCTTCAGAGATAAGAAGCAGCAACCAAAAGGAGGGTAATTATAGTGGCCAAAGGCTAATCAACTGTCAGCGGTTGTCAAGGGAAAAGACTGATAAACCAGAAGGATGGAGGTCGGGGGGAGCGGGAGCAATTCTGACGATAGGCGTGGCCTTGTTTCGTCCTTCGCTTGCATAATTGCGCAAAACTTTGTAGGCCACGGGGAGGTCTAGATGCCTGTTGACGAAGTTGGCATCTGAGTACCATGCCTCAAGTGTCAGCCTTTCGGCTTTCGAGTTTCCTCGGTCTATGATAGTTGTTCCATGAATGTCGAAGTTGTGGCCAGTTTCCCCAATATGTGCTGCAAGCTGCAAGTTAGGGTCTAGTTTCTGAGCCGCTTGTTTGTGTTCGCATAGGCGGGTCTGCAATTTTCGGTGCAACTATCACAGGCCGAGGAAACTCAAAAGCCGAAAGGCTGACACTTGAGGCATGGTACTCAGATGCCAACTCCGTCAACAGGCATCTAGACCTCCCCGTGGCCTACAAAGTTTTGCGCAATTATGTCAGAGAAGGACGAAACAAGGCGACGCCTAACGTCAGAATTGAAAATGAACTGGAACCCGCAAAGAAACGGCAAGAAGAGGAGGCAGGATCACCGAGATCCTCTACCCTGGGGACAAGGCTTTACACTAATTACTGCTACTTGCCCCGAACGACAGCCGTATTCACTGACAGTTAATTAGCGTTTGCCACTATAGCTGCTCCCCCTCCCCCGACTTCCATCCTTCTGGTTTATGTGTCTTTTCCCTGGACGACCGCTGACCGTTGATTGGTCTTTGGCCACTATAATTACCCTCCTTTTGGATGCTGCTTCTTATCTCTGAAGATGAACTCCTGTAAGATTTCGAAAGCTCAGGACAATGAACAAATTGATCCGGTGCTCGACAAATCTTCTTCCTTATCCATACCTGGAACGCGAACCTTTTGATTTATTCGGGATATAATCTATACTCGTTTTTCTGAACGCTGAAGCGCACGGTAGCTTTGGGTGGGTATGCACTCCCGACACCTATTTCTACAGTTATGCGGTCAGTCGCTCACTAAAATGTCTTTTATGTTTAGCAGAGCATGCCATGGATGCTATATCTGGGTGCGAGCAACTTTGCAGGGATAATACAAAAACCTTCCGGTAGCCAGTTCGCACACATGTGAGCTTTTGTGGTTTTTCTTCCCGTTTGCTGCACCGTGTCCAAACCCAGTTGAATAGTATAATCACAACTTCGTTTTGTAAGTCACGTGATGTTTTCGGTGCTTGCTGTTCGTCGCCTTCGCGCTTATTGTTTTCGCTACTTCGCCATTGGTATTTCCTAAGATGAGCACGGTTAAAGAAGATAACCGTTGCACTTCGCTTCTTCCGCATAAAGTTGTGTATACAGGAAGATTGAGTTGAACAGACTGTCGAAATTCTGCCGCAATATCAAACTGTACCTATGGAAGGATTGATTTTGGGCAGCTTATGTAAAGTATGTAACCTGTTTTTCCAAAATATTGTTTCAGAGGATGCTAAATTGCGAGCCAGCTCTAAGTTTCATCATATAATTCTTCAAATTACTTGAGGTCTACAAGGTGCGTTCAAAATACTTCGCTAGATGGATATGAATACCAACGTTACATTGGAAGGGACCATGTGATCGTCCGATTGAATCCTCTGACCCCGAAGTGCTACAAGGGCTTGACCGTCGAATTGCGTTCGAAGAAATCCGGATTTTGGTACATTCTGTAAGATTAAAGGTGGGGCTAACTTCTAGTTAAAAAAATTTACGACTATGTTATATTTGGTATGCTGGCCCTTTTCCGGACGATAGACTGACACCTGAGGTGACAGTTAGATCTTTGAACAGAGCAGAATTTATTGACGTCATATAATTTGCAATTTGATCAAGCAAGGGCTTAGACGCTCGCCTCTAAATTGTTGCACTTAAGTACAACAACGGCTATTCCAGTAAGAGCAACCGAAGACACTACCTATACACGCCGTCTCAAACTGCGTTTACGAGTTTACTTGTAGTTGCGGATGCAAATACATCGGACGCATGCAAAGGCAGTTGGTAACATGGTGAGCTGAGCATATGCCAAAGTGGTTGCTCAGAGCGGAAAATAAAATACCTAGGAGTTCAATCGTGGATACTGGCCATTAAGTTGACCGAAAGACCGCATATAAGGTCGTACTTCGGGGAGCGACCGGACGTCTCCTACGATTTGCCGAGGCCGCTGCAATACGCGGAGGAAAACCAGAACTCTGTAAGCAGCTGGATCATGTGATCAGCCTTGCATTGCCGTGGTAACGATCGATCACCTCAGTCCCTCTCATGCCTTCTCCCTCCTTCCCCCCATTATGACCAACTGCTGCCCTGTACTTTGCCCCCTCCCTTTAATTACAATTCACAGGCTTTCACTTTAACCGGAACTGCCTTGCTGTGATAATTACCTACCCCCTCCTATACCCCTCACTATGCACTCACATTTGTGACTTACGTTTCCCATCCTATTTACCTATTTATCTTCATCCTTGTAATTGGACAGTTAATTTACTATGTTAAAAGGCAATGCCCGTTTGCAGATGAATTAAAGGTCATGAAATTTTAGGACGCCAATTGATTCTGTTCAACTCGTAATCTTTGCCTTGTTCAAATTTCTTCCGGGAAAACAACGTTTCAGTTAGATCTTTGATTACCAGGCTGCTAACTGTGACCGTGCAGTGGGACCTAACTCTGCGCCCAGGGAAGTGAGGATGAACACGGTTTTTTTTGCTGAAAGTTTGATATTATCATCAAAATAAAGTTCTCATCATCATCATCATTAGTTTCTCCAGCAGACCCCTTTGACCTCCCCTCCCTTCGGTTATTCCGCCGGACACTGTCAATAAGGTTTTCTGCTCGACGATTATCCCAGCCAACTTAATTTTTGAAATCAAACAAATTTGAAAAACTTAACATGATTTGCCCACTTGCTCAACTTCTGCATCTTTTCCTCATCCCATTTACACAAAAAGGCCTCCGTCTTGAGGATAGTAAGATAATTACGAGGCTGCTAATTGCGACCGTGCAGTGGGCTGTGACCCAGCGGCCAACGGAGTGAGGGTTAACACGGTTTCTCCAGCAGTAACCTTTAACCCTCCCCCAGTGATCGCGCTGGTCAAGATCAAGCGAAGGTGTCAAAGTAATTACCGAGCTACATACGAGTTTGTGCGAGTTAAATAAATTGTGCCTTCCATTGAATGTGATGGTGATCTCTGCGGGAACCTGGCGGGAATAAATTTGTGGATTTTTTGACGTTCCGGACAGCTGGGCCTGCTCTCCTTTGTCGAAGTGAATACTAACTTTATCGATCAGCAAGTTTAAAGTGGCGACTCTGCATGTTGGGCTTGGGCTGATCGATTTTTCTCCGGTCACTGTCTGGCCGTGCGTGTGACCGGAGAAAAACAGATTCGCTCAAGGCCAACACGCAGAGCCGCAACTTAAAACTTGCTGACCGAACAAGTCAGTATTCACTTCCACAAAGGAGAGCAGGCCCAGCTCGTTGAAACGTCAACTAATCCAAAAATATATTCCGGTGAACAGAAAGTGAATTCTTATTCTTATCCCGGGATTTTGACTTTTTAAATGTGAGCTTTCTAGTTTGACAACCAGTCTACTATTTGTTTCCTACGGCTCAAATTCTCACTTGTAGTGGTAAGGTGAATCAGTGGAGATACGTCAGCCAGAGGTACTTGTTCAACTTTAATAAATCGGGGACGTGTGCTTCGTTCAAATGTACGGATATAACGACAAAATATCTTCTAATACTACCCTCTCGATGAAAGGAAGCATTTCTGCAAGGCAGCCTCAGCGCATACCTACAATGAGCAAAGTTATTCTAATTTTTCTCTAGAGTATATCGGGTTTAAGCAGGTTCGCCACTCAATGTTAATATGTTAAAACCTAATTTTGGCAATTAACCAAATTCAGAAAAACCACACATGATTCGTCCTATTTGCTCAACTTCTGCATCTTTTTACGCCCCTATTAACTCAAAGGGCCTCTGAACTGGCGTGACAGTTTGACCTTTGATTACCAGGCTACTAATTTCGACCGTGCAGTGGGCTGGGACCCAGCGGCCAACGGAGTGAGGGTTAACACAGTTTCTCCAGCAGAAGTATTTGCCCCTCCCCCCTCTCGGACCGGCATCGCGCCAGGCACTGGCCTTCTGCTCCACCATAAGCTCGGTCCAGGCGTCGGGCGTATATCTAGCTAAAAGGCAAGCTAATTGCTTGCGGTCTTTTTGGGCCCGGGGATCCTAAGGGTACCATTAATTATACATTGCACTGACCGCGACAGAGACCTGGCAACCGAAAGCGGAGCACTGGGCAATTGGCTTGCCCACAGACCTTTCGCTAGCCCCTGTAGCTTCCGTTCTCCTAAGTAGATAGATGGCATTCAAAAGAATGAGGACTCTCAACAAAAGGGTTTTTTGCTATGTGACGTTTTCAGTAACGATTTTACATGCCCATCTCTAGAAGTGTATGCATATTTCTCATTATGTGTCGTTTGCTGTTTAACGGAAAAGTAGTACTTGATGCATGCTTCGGGATTCATTATAATACAGTAGTCGTCAGTTATTAAGCCCACCTCGGGCCCAAACCAAATTGGGCTTAATACGCGGCTGGGCTTATTAACCGTGGGCTTAATAGTCGGCGACTACTGTATCAAGAAATTGTGTTCGTAGACGCCGAGGTAAGGGTCTCGCCTCTCTGTGCGTGTACTTTGACCAAAACGGGATGCCGCTCCCTTTTGTGTGCCTGGGGCTTCGAAATACATTCGCCACGCCATATGTAACTGTCCCCTGCACTGCCTACGCGCATTCACAAACAGAAACTCATTCTGACAAGAGCATAATCGACAGTAGCGTTTATCAGCCATCTGAGATGACCGAGCAGTACTAGTTGGGCATAGCACTGCTGTACAGGGAATTTAATATCTCCGTCAAACTCCTTGTTAACAAAAAAATTATAACAGAAAAGGCCAGGAGACTGGAATCAACATTTCTGACGTAGTAACTGTCATTAGTCAGCCGAACCCGATGTTTAAACGTGCGACCTGTTGGCCCATAGTGAGTTCGTAGCGAGTACAAAGTCGAACGAGCCTCGCATATCCCGCAACACAATCGGTGAGATTCCCAAAAGCACATTGTTATCAAACTTGGGAGGCAACATTTGCGGTAGAATCTATCCAGCAAACAATAACATCCGTCTATATTTCCATCAGAGCCCCCTTGATCTGCCAGCGTGAAACTGTGGTTTATGGTAATCTGAAATGTCCGCTGACTTTTAGTCACCCAATAAGAAATGGGGGCAACAGTGTTACAAGGCAGAGAGGGGAGTTAATAAAGACAGTTTAGTGAGTTAAGTTAACTCTACCATGGTTGTCAGGTTTTTAAACATGGAGCTCAGCAAATATTGATGTTGTGCAAGCAACCCAGGCCTATTGGAACGGTTATGCATGTACCGCTGGGGGACCCTGCACATTATGCCCAGGTATGTCTTACAATGCAGGGTAGCACTGCTGTGTGAAGACGGATCAAACTGGTCATTTACAAACTATGAAAGAATATCGTATGCTGGCCATTTACTACCCCTTTAAAGCTCATCACACTGCCTGGTGTAGTTAGTTTATATTTGGAGCCGCAAATGCCTTCCCCCTTACCACATCACTGAGTGTGGTATGCATTAAAATAATTTACATAACCTCAAAAGGTGAGTAAATGACCAAAATGCGGGATTTTCCGAGCTTGAAAATGTTATTTTGATTTCATCGTACGCCGCCGTATTTTCCCCGTTCGCATTTCAATGGCTGACCTATTAATCCCCTAGATAAGGTTAATCTGCAAGGCTTGAGATAAAACAACATCAACAGTTATCGATTCCGATGTTTACAATCCAGTCGCCTTAGAAATACCGCCGGTTGACATGCAGGGTCATAGGGAATTAACTGGACTCCTTCTCGGACCAGCCTGCTAATCACTCAAGCTTGGCAGATTAAATACGTCTAGGGGATTGATAGGTCCGCCACTGAAATCTGACGGCTGTATTCCGGCGGTAATTATCGTGTGGGAGATAGTTCTTCGCCCTTGCACATCTATACAATGAAATCAGAATACTGTTTGCTGACTCGCACATAATCTCATGTATTGACAATTAGCTTTCCTGACGAACTGTCGCAAACTAATGACGAGGTCATCATTTGCAGCTACAATGGAAGTTGGGACAAAATGAATTGCTCAGGCTGACAGCGTCCTCGTTAAGATTGGTTGACTGGTATAATCTTTCTACAGATCCTAAAGTGCAGATGCAATATTGCAGTTCAAATGTAGGATTTTTCGAAGGACTTTTTGAGTAGAGCAGGCAGATTAAATATTGACCGACATCTGTTCCATAATTTTTTGTGTGGTGTGGTGAGTGCTGACACGGGAGTTATTGCCTGGCTATCCCTACAAAACCGTAGTTGCACCTTCTCGCGGTAGTCGTTTATATGGATCTGATTTCAGCGGTCAGCAGTCAGACCCAAACGGCGGAAACATTACACATTCACAAGAGCTACGAACAGTTTTGACCTTCAGTGCATCCGTTGTAACCTTTAGTTGAGGTGTGCAACCTAGTTTTATCAAAATTCAGGAACTTCACAATACAACCTTCAGGGTAGCGGATTCAATATGCAACCATGAAGAAATGATCTCTGATGTTCCTGGCACAAGTGCATGCATACACAGTCTTAGTGTGTAGCATAACAGTTGATTTGAGTACAAATATCAGACAGGGAAACAAGTACGCTACCAAATGTCTGTGAGTGTATACACTATATGAGGGTTAGTGCAGGGACGTTGACTTGAAAATGTATTATTTGATATTTACAAGCGAGGTATACAGAATTTACCACGCTTTTTCCTTACTATGCCCTCAAAATTCCGTGTGAAAACAGAGTCACAACGATCGTAGCGGAGATCAGATTGTCGACCCATGGCACTCAACCTGGTCAGCGGACACTGAACTTGCATTTGCTTCAAACGGCGTGGGACTATTTACGTTCATCAACAAAGCATGCTGTCGAGGTCTACATCCCGCTTTATAAGTCAATTTTTCCTGATTTGTTTATACATTTCTCCGTATACCTCTCCCGTAAAACCTTTTTGTCAAGGTTCTTGTGTTATGTCCACACAACTAAGCTCCTAGAAGGAATTTTATGCAACACATGTCGTTGATTACTACGACGACCCATCATCGGTTATCCGTAATCAAGTGTTCGAGTGCTTATCTGCAAACTTAGACCCGTTAACCTCTTGTTACAGCAATCACACCATCCCATTAGTAATATCGTGTGATGCATTTGGATGGTCTCCCGCAGTCATCATAGACTATGCACCGTAACTTGATAACAAGAATAACTGAGCTAGGGTGCCAAAACTTCAATCCCTGTACGACGATTCATAATACAAACATTTGGAAGGGTATTTCGATTGCATATTTGCGTCGGTGGGCACTGCTCGCATTGTACCAATCAATCCTGCGCAAGCCTTTACCGGTTTTTCTGAATGAGATGCTTATCGTC
Source organism: Ligula intestinalis (assembly GCA_036362985.1). Taxonomy (NCBI): domain Eukaryota; kingdom Metazoa; phylum Platyhelminthes; class Cestoda; order Diphyllobothriidea; family Diphyllobothriidae; genus Ligula; species Ligula intestinalis. The sequence continues at coordinate 10,779 of JAYGXS010001574.1, forward strand.
TTCTCTTATCCATGTTTCTGATGAGCACTGGTTACGCGTTTTCCGTGTTAGGAACGTTTACTTAGGTATCTATCAGTCAAATTGAGTCTCTAGGTGGCATTTCTCTGATATCCAGTAACAGCCATCGGTTCGGGCGTTTTATTCCGCGTCGATGAAGCAAGTGTACCTTTCAACTCAAACGCACCTAGCAGGATTGATAGAATAAAGTCCACTGAGGATGAAAGCGACCGAAGTGATATGCAATAACCTGATCCAAAACCTCATCGTGACCAGACTCCTAACATACCACCGCGTATTTTCTGAATCACATGACCAGATAAATCAACGAGCTTGTGATGCCACAAAAAATACAGTAACTGCTTGAAGGAACTTAGTGCCAGGTATTTGGTACGAAAATTAACGTAATGCAGGCACATGGGAGCCTAAAACAGACAAGCCTGAACAATTCTCTCATTTTCAGCACCTTCGACTTGTTACATGGGTTGGCATATATGGAGAACGCTCAAAAGGTATTTACCATGAGCGAACCATTGCAATTTAATCCATGATAAAAACCATAGCAGACAAAGGAACAGGCGTCGTTCTAATGAACAGATCGGACTACGTTACCAAGATGCAGACCATACTATCAGATCCGACGAAATTTAAGAAGGTAGACAACGAAAAAGATTGTACGGATGAAGTAGAGGTACACCTGACCGGCTGCTTAAGAAGACTCCACACGGCAGGATTTCTAAAATGGCCGAGACCTCAAAAATTTACGACCAGTAGGCACGCACATTCCCCGTTTATATGGTCTACCTAAGATCCACAAGAATGGGCTGCCAGTTCGCTCGATTTTAGACATGAGAAACTCGCCGTATCATGCAATAGCGAAGTGGTTGGCAGTGAAACTCAAGCCCATACAGCAACAGCTGGCACCACATAGCTATCAAGATACGTTCCAATTTATCGATGGCATCAAGGACATGAACTTGAACGGCATGATGATGATCTTCCTAGACGTCTTATCACTGTTTACAAACGTTCCAGTAACAGAAACAGTCGACTATATCTGCAACTTCGTAGTGGCAAATCTAATAGGCGTAGGAATACCATCTGACGTATTAAGGGAACTATTACTCAAATGCACATTAAATGTGCAATTCCTTTTTGATAACCAACTATACAGACAAATAGACGGCGTCGGTATGGGCTCGCCTCTCGGGCCTCTCTTGGCCAACATCTTCATGGGCAAACTGGAAAAATTTCAACTCAACAAGCAGATCCATGAGTTAAAACACTATGGCCGATGTTTCGAGGATATCTTCGCCATCGCCCCAGCAGATATTGATGTCAATGCACTTCTACATACTGTTAATCAAGTACACCCCTCCATTAAATTCACCTTAAAGGTGGAGACGGCAGGTTCGCTTCCTTTCTTGGATGTCCTCCTAAGTCGAAGTCCTGACGGTAGCATCCAAAGGAGCGTTAACCGAAAGAAAACCTGGTCCGGACAGTATACAAACTTTAACAGTTTTGTACCTATCCAGCAGAAGCGTAACTTAGTCCGCTGCTTAATGCAAAGAGCCAGAAAAATCTGCTCAGCTGACACTATTGAACTGGAGCTCCAGAAACTCCAGGACGTGCTTCGAGAGAACGGATATCCAGACAGATTTATCATAAAGAATATGATGGAGAAAGGAACAAAGCCCACCACACCCACGGTGGAAAAGAAGACGCTATTCCTCAAAGTCCCTTTTCAAGGGGATGCAGCAGGCGAACTCTTAATCAGACGCCTCAAGCAAACCGTAGCACAAACCTTCCCAGCAGCAAAAATTCAGGTGTTATTTTCAACCAACCCGATACTACATGGTGAGGGTAAGGATAAGCTGCCAACTCAGACCATTTCTATGTGTATCTACTCATTTACTTGCTCCTGTGGAGCTGTTTATATCGGTCGTACGAGTAGGCGCTTATTTAAAAGAATACAGGAACACCTCCCGGCATGGCTAGCCAAAGGCGAGACTAAAAGCATAAAAAGTTCTATCCTCGCACACATGGTTGACACCGGACATCGTGTGGACCCAAGCGAAGCCTTTAAGGTAATTTACAAGGTCCCACCAAACTCCTCAAAGTCCCTGGGTCAACGTCTGCTGGCAACAGCAGAAGAAACCGCAATCCGATTGAGGAAACCGGTTTTGTGTGCACAAAAGAATCTCGTGCAAGCCCCCAACTTGGCATGGCCAACGATTACCTAACTGGCTGCACATTTCGGCGCTCTGATTGGACCCTGCATGAAAAGAAAGACAAACTATCGCTTTTTAAAATTTAAACCTCCTTTGTAACTGTTTGGCCTGATGAGAAGTTACTGAAAGCGTTCGCTCGCCAAAATTGTGCTCTGAATTATCGAATGGGAATTTTTGCAACTTTCAAATATATTCTGCCGTTTACGCTTG
>JAYGXS010001575.1:0-13195 GCA_036362985.1 Ligula intestinalis
AAAAAATGAATTTCCACAGCAAAAGTCAATAATGAATACGACTGAGATTAATTTAAAAACTTTCTAGAACAAGTTCCTCCTGAGGAAACGTTAAAGTAAGATATTTCGAAGGCGGATATCTGCGTGCGATAAAGTCCAGATCAAAATGGGTAATGTTGAGCGGCTTTTAACCGCCCTAAAACTAAGAGAACAAAATCTGCTCGAAATGAACGAAATTACATTTCAATGTAATACAAAGTAGTTTTTCATGCGTTCCTTGACTCCAGGGCACTGTACTTTGATTGTAATTGAACAACAAAGTGACCGAAAACATCCAACAATACTTTAAACATGATAATGATTAGCATATTTTTTTAAATTTTTATATCGATTGATTTCAGTCTATATATTTTGCTACATTTGGATGGACTTCGTTTACTAGGTGAATAAAAAAAAAAGAGCTTTCGAGGAAGTCCATCTGAAGTCAAATAGGCCTACTAATGTTGGTTGATTAAAACCATTTTTCCATCTTGTAAGTTTATTATTGGTATATATGGCAGACACAAAGAAGCGAATTTGTAGAGCAAAGTCGTGTTAACTTAATTCATCCATTGTTTATCTAATCTAGTCGTGTAACTCGTTAGTACACTAACATTAATCCTGTGGCCGCAAAACAAAATAAACTCTGAAGAAAGCGATGCTTTCACTGGGAGAGGTTTACCATAAGCCTGACGTTTCGGGCAGTGGTCTCGTCAACCCATCTTCAGAGAATGGACACATTGGCTCAACGTCCACGTCTTTATGCCGTGTATTCTTGTGTGTGCCTTTTCTACAAATCACAGTTGAGCCACTCAGTGTGTCTCTTGCTACATCCGTGGTCTCCTCATCACTTGGTCTCCTGCCTGTCACCGTGTCACCTTCTTGTGTGTTCGTCCCGTGGCCGTTTGTGACACCATGACAAATGCTCGGAATAAGCACATTGGCTGCGGCTGCGCCGGCGGCGGCGGCTGGCTGCGTGGTAGCTGACCGCGTCGGCATGAGCACGTTGGCCGTCACTATGGTGGCGGCGTTGTCGGCGGTGGCAGCGGTTGCAGCGGTTGTGGCGTGGTAATGCAGCTTGAGCTTGTTGCAGACCCCTGTGTGTTGTTTCCGTCGCCTCCCGTGTTGTCTTGAGTAGTTTGCGGTAAGCACGCACTGGCTGTGATGTCGGCTACCCGCGTGCTGACCTCAATTGCATCGGTGGTGGCATCGTGAGCGCTTTGTCCATCGTCCTCCGTCACGCCCGGACATGTTCCCGGCCCGCGTTGTCCAATATCGCGTCCATCCAAAGATAAGAAGTTACGTAATACGATAAAGGGTACAGGTAAATGTATGTGACCGTTAAGTGAACAGTCGGTTGACACCAGCGCAAGCTGCATTACCACACAGTCAGCCGCCGCTGCTACAGCCATGGTCAGCCAGAGGGGCAGCAGCTTCCAGCGCAGCTAAGGCCAACGTGCTTATTTCTGAGCACTGGTCATGGTGTCACAAAGGACCACGGGACGAACACACAAGAGGGCGACACGGTGACAGGCAGCAGGTCGAGTGACGAAGAGACTACTTAAGCAGCCAGAGTCACACAGAGTGGTTCAAACATGTTAAGTAGAATAAGCACACACAAGAAAGGACAGCATAAAGTCATTGAAGTAAAGCCAATGTCCCATTCCTCTGAAGATGGGTAGACGTGACCACTGCCCAAAACGTCAGGCTTATGATAAACCTCTCCCAGTGAACGCCCCACTTTCTTCGGAGCTACGACCCCAGAATTGAATTTTCAGCTCTATCGCTGCAAACGTTTACTCGGTTGCGAACACATACAGTTAAACAATTCTTGCTGTTTTTGAATGTAATTTTAAATATTAGCACGAAACTCAAAAATCTTATTTCTGCAGCGCTTAATAGTATAGAAACTTCCTTCAGAAACAAAAACGTTGGATTACGCCCGCTTTTGCCTACATTTTCTCCAATTATAATGATCTGAATGGAATACAATTCCTGTAATCTGCATTTTGTACATCAAGCCAACCCAATGAACTAAATAAAGTACCTACTGTTGATTCTCCGAAGGGTAAGCTTGTTCACATATTTGAATATTTACCTCATGCAAGAATGTTCTTCCAAAGAAACGCTTCCTCCTCTGAGGTGCATTATCTAGGCATCATATTGTCTGAAAATGTATACTGTAGTCAGTCATTCGTAAATTGAGGTACGGAATAAAGCCCAAATCGATTGCATTTTGGTTAATCTCATTTACAAGCCCTGTTTATCAGTTTATTATTTTTCTATGGGCAATCGAGTACAATTGTATGTTTTTTAGCGCAAAGTTTGGAATTGATTGCGAATTTCAAGTCTCTCAAGCTTACGTGTTTTTAGTCTCTTTCTCAGAAAAGAAGACATGCGTCTTGGAAATTATTCAAGAATTGACTATATATATCCATAGTTTTGAATTTTCTACGTGGAAATCTCAATCTAGCTGCTGTGAAAAATTCCTCCGCTGGTAATTATTTCCAAAGTTTGGAAATTGCTATTTGGAGGTCTGCATTTTGTGAAAAAAACTTTTTTGCTTCACAAAAATCTGCACATCTCCGAATTTCACGCCGAGGCTGAGTCTTTATATCACTGTGTTGTTATTTACCCTTATCCTAATATTTTTATAATATTTTGAATCAAAGTGACTCTCACCTTAGGATTAAAGTGACTCTTAAGTTATTCCTAAGGACATTTTTATAGCCAAACACATTTCATTGTATCTGCTTGAACTCAATATTTTATTTTGACTTAATGTAACCTGCCTGTCTCAGTTAACTTGCACCATCTGGCCAATCGATCTTCTCTCCACCTCACTCCTACGGGCACTTAGGTTTGGCTACCGACTTAATTGGCAGTATCAGACACAGGTCGTAACACAAAAAATCTTACATAGCATGGAGAGTTTAGATGCTAGAAGTCCGTTAGCACCAAACGTTTCGCCACCACCGTATCTCGAAACCGTGTCACCAAATCTGGTTACTAACGGTGTTAGCACGTCAGGCAGCCCCGCCACTTCGACACGGACCCTTGACAAACATATCAAGATACGACCAGTAAGTAATTAAAGATATTGCCACTTAGATAATGTTATAAAATCTCCACCTCCCGCCAAACGGCCAAGATGTCTACTACGTTCATAGAAGTTAGACTGTGAGGACTTCATCCTCCAGCAGGAGTTTTCGGAGATGAAGCAGGAACTTTACCACGAGGTCAATTAACAAAAACAAGATATAATCTAGCAAAAACGCATATTTCTTATGCAACAATTAAACAAGCCCTTGTCGGTCAAAAATGGGGGGTAAATGAAAGTACATATGTTCAGATAGCCTCGGCCGATAAACCTGAAATTTGGATATCATCTGCCAAATCAAGTAAACTTAGGGCGTATCACTCGATCGCATTGAACCTAAAGTACCGGATAAATACGCCTGTTTGGTCGTAAGTCACAAGCAGAATATATGTGTTAAAGGGTCTCCACATATATCGTCAACAATTACACAAGCACGAGTTGACGCTTATATAGACTTGGATTTGGGCATGTCTGATAAAACACCTGAAACCTGCATATCGAATCATTTGTCAATCCGACGGGCTACACCATCGTCACTCGGCTTAAGCGACACTAGCAATTATCGGGATTTGCATTCAATCACAACATCGTTGCTCGACTCTGCACAAGAAAGCGACGACCAAGAGTTTGACAGGATCATAACTAAAAAAGGTCTAAGCCTAAGAAAGCCAAACGTAACACGGCTTTGCACTCAGTTTACCATATAGCCCGTACATCAGAACCGAGTGTACAGAATACAAGTGCTCCCTCGGCCAAAACACGTGAGCTCGCACCACATGCCCCATTGAGTCGCAAGCAGTAAATAGTTGTAGAGGGGGCCCCACAGTCAGAGTCGTCAATTGCACAGGAACGAATTAACCATGACGTGGGTCTTATGCGAATTTACGCCAAACCGTTGCTAAAACCAAGCGAGTTATTCCGCATTCTTACGACATTTCGAATAGGGAAGGGTCCAACAGCTCAAGAATCAATTTCTCGGCCACGTCCTCTAAATGTTATTTTAGAAACTGGAGGACAGGCAAAACTCTTGCTAGAGCGCAAACCATCCTTACGAAGTTTGCATTTGCAAGTTTTTTTTCAGCCGGATTACGAGTTGAAAGGGCGGAGAAAGATGAGACGGATAATAATAGAGTTGGAAAAACGGAGAACCAATGGTGAGGCAAATATCAAAATAAGAGAGGGACAAATAGTTCAAGTCAAAAGGATATCTCTCTGGTCGAAGCCGGAAACAGTGACGGCCTAGCTGTCCCGCCACTGAAACCTAAGACATGCACTCTCTAATTGGTCGTTTTAAATGCCAGATTACTGATTAATAAAATGCCACTGCTCAAGGCTCTGGTTTTCGGAAACAGCTCATACATGGTTATGGTAACTGAGACATGGGCATCGGCATATGTAGCTGACTCTGAATTCTCTGTTCTAGGCTTCGCATTTGTTTGGAACGATCGAAATAATGGCCGTGGCGGATGGAACTGCATGTTTATGAAGCAGTCGCTTGCATTTCTTCCGTTGGACTATTCAAAATTCACAGCTGTTGATGAGAGCTGCAGGCTACGAGTTGTTCTAAAGAGCATATTATCTTTACATGTTAGCTGTGTTTACCGTCCACTTAATGCCAATGTGGACTACGATCTTTGTCTCTCACAGGCATTTAATGCCACAGCTGACATGCATCTTATGTATTGCTTGATTGCAGGTGATTTTAACTTTCTTGACGTGCAATGATTTCCACCATCCGGTCCTTCAAAGTTCGAGAACTTATTTAAGGCTGTAGATATCCGCATGTGTGATCAGGTAGTCGATTTTCCCACTCAAGGAGCAAACAAACTCGACCTAATTTTTTGTAGGGGGTGCGAAACACTTATAGTGTCATCCTTAGAACCATTTATGTGTTCAGACCGTCTTACAGTTGTTAGTGAACTAGAACTGGAGGCGAATGAATCATTATCCCAAATGTATAGTTTTTTTCATGATTTCCGATCAGCAAACACGGTGGACCTTCTGGCACATCTATACTCTCTCGACTGGTCGGAATGTTTTCAATGTTTGGATAAAACAAATTGTACCTATTCACTCATTTTCCACTTTGCGTCCCGTAAATAAGTAAAACATGTCAAGGATGAAGTGTACCTTCCTCTAGGCTATGTAAACTCTCTCGTCGTTGGCATCGGCAAAATGACACTTCCGTTCTGACCTTGATCACACTGATCTTTGAGCAGGCAAGAAGCTCTCCGAAGAAAAGCAGATAGCCGATGAGGCCCACTTGGCTGAAAATCCTTCCCTTGATGTTGCGAAACTCTTTTCGCGTGCAGGTAAATATCAGAGGAAAACGTAACACCCCATACTTCAAGACACCTTAGGAAACCCTATAGCTGACGCTAAGTTGACCGCCAATAGCTTCAATGCGTTTCTAACCAAAGCTTTTATTGAAAGCTCGTTCACTGCACCTACAGCTATCCGGGCCTGGACACCCCATACTTCAAGACGCCTTAGAAAACCCCATACCGAAAGTGTGGTTGTCATTCTCAACAAACCCGGTCCTTAACGTCTAAGGTAAGGATAGGCTGCCAACCCAGACCACTTTATGTGCATTAATGCATCTACCTGATCCTGTGGAGCAGGTTGCGTAGGTCGCATGAGCTGTCGCTTATCCGCGAGGATACGAGAGTATTTGCCAACATGGCTCAACAAAGGCGCAGTCAGGGACATCAACAGTCCCATTCTCACTCATACTGTGTACTCTGGACACCGTGTTGAACCGAATGAAACGTTCAAGGTGATCTTCAAGGTCTCACCAGATTACCCGAAGACTCTAAGTTAACGCCTAGTGACAACAGCACAGGCTACGGCCATTCGCCTAATGAAGGCAGGGTTGTGCGCGCAGAAGTACCTTCTTCATTCCTCAAGCTATGCATGGCCAACAGCCGCAGAACTACCACCATTTTTTACGCGTTATTTACCCCCTCCCTCTCTTAATTAACCTGTCACTTCCCACTTTTTATCAACCCAAACCCCAAGCTCCCATTCCCAATACTAAGTTAATTCGAACGATTATTAATTAATTGCTTGTTACCCAGTACGTTTCCATTGCATATAAATGTAATGGTCCGAATAGAATTTATTTAAATTATACGTATGCTGACCAACGGTCATTCTGAATTATCGAATGAGTATTTTCGCAACGTTATAGCAATCAACTTTAACTTCAACATTTCTGAAATAGTTCTATAGCTTAAGTTAATTAACAAATCGATCCAATGAATCAACGGCCTTTCGTTTAAGATGCCATGCCTGGAACAAAAGCGTTTTCATTTACCCATGAGCTTTTTGAATCTATAAATAACCATAGGTGGTGTAGTGTGTATAGCCTCTACATGTTGAACAGTAGTTCCGTGTTTTTCTGTTAAGGTAGGTCCGCATTACAAACTTAGCACAATAGCATAGTTTGTTCTCTTCACGGCATGTTTCACACACACATCATAGAATTTCGGATGCACTAGCGTAAATATCGCTGGATTCATTTCGATTCTGCCATCTAAGAAGGTGCTTGCTATATCTAGGTGACGCAGAATGTTCTCATGCAAAAATACAAAGTCAGCTTCAGCCTGATTCAGAAGTATCTTTTGTGCAGGTTAATCTTGTTCATCGAATTGAGTTCTTACCTTATTCAAAAAAATATTCTTCTAACAACGTCACATCACATGAGGTGGATAATCTATGCATATGTAACAATTCATACTGTGGTCGGTCACCCGCAGATGGTGTTTCGGAATAAAGCCAAGGTCGATTGGGTTTTGGTCGACCCTCCAAACACCCCCTGTCTTTAACTTTTTTATTCATTTCTGCGGTCATGGAGCACAATTGTGTGATAATGCGAATGTATAGGAATGCAATCTGCCATTTTTAAGTGTATCTATAACTAACTTAAACTTCCCTCGTATATAAATTAAAATTAATCGTAGCAATCACCTTTCTTTCTCCTCGATAGGCAGGGGTTAGTGACTTTCCATGTAACTGCTCTATCCGCTTGCCCGGAAAGATGCCTGGGAAAAATAGCGCGCATTGTCGTATGCACCTTGGCAGAATCCATGACGCGATTGACATTAATTAGACCGGTTTTCCGCACATAGAGTATGTTGCATGCACACTCGAACATGAAGTTTCAAGGAAACCACTTATGAGCATCATTGCCTGTGTCATATGAAAAACCAAGATTTAATTTCAAATTAATTGTTAAGAGTTGGGGAATCGCCATTTACTTTAATTCCGTCAAACTTAGACTTGGCTATGCTATTTTAGATGACAGAATACATTCGTTGTGCTTCTTGCGCTGAGCAAAATACAACTTAAATAAATCAAATTTTATGAACGGAATACATGTAAGAAATTTCCTTTTTTCGGAACAATGCAACACAATAACAAAATAATATATTGATTAAGTCATTCTTAAATTACGTTTTGTGTGATGTATTAGACATACAAGAAAAATTAAGATGATTGTTTTGATCAAATAGATGACGAGTTTGAGGTTCCATTTGGACACCGCTTTGGTCCGGATATGAACCAAATAAATTCTTTAAAAAAAGTACAAATTTAGATTAACACAGATGAGAGGGTCGTTTTTAGGAGAATTTTACTAAAGAGGACCCTGCACGATAGCCTATATGAAAAATACAATTTCTTTACGGAGGGCTTAATTTTAAGGGATTGTTGTAGTTTTTAAATTGTTTAAAACACTTTCGAAGGAAGCAATGTTTGCTAAATAACATTAAAACACAAACATATGAGCAGTTCCTTCAAGAAAGGCGCACAATTGATTGCACTTCCGTAAATTTACTCTTTTGAAAAGCATTATGCAAACATTTGTTGTCTTTTGATGTACACAAAAACGTAAATTTAATTTTTTTATTTAATGGGCACCTTTAAAGCTTTCCTGTTTTCAGAATTTTGATCTTTTTTGAAGGTATATATAGCTTATCATGTGAATAGTAATCTGTTTACATTATTTTGGATTTAAGTTAGAAAACGATCGCAATTTTTGTCTTAGGTTGTTTGTTTGTGTGCAAATGCCTGTTTCCTACTCATTGTTAATGCTCATTTAACTTCGGCAATGTGCATCACATACTTAACATGCAGGTCTTTGAATATATCAAATGTTTGTTTTTTAAACGTAATTGATTTTATTCTTCATAAATTTGAAGTCCACCAAATCTCCATTAGAAGACACTGCAGATTTAAAAACTTACATCGAGTGTACAGTTACAGATAATGGTCAAGTTGTTCAGTTTTGCTATTTGGCCACCATGTCCTCAATCCGCGTATTTTCTATAAACGCAAGAAACATTTATCCACTTAAAATTAGTGCAAGCATATTAATAATATTGTGGGTGTATGAACAAGTGTGTCGCTAGGTAAAGTAACGAGCATCCCCAAGTAGGATATCGTACCAATTTCCGTGGTTAATTCCGGCCAGAAAAGTTGAGTTGACATACCAAACTTCATAGTGGATATTTGTCGTTTGTTCGCCATGGATTCCATAACGGAAGATTTGTGATAAGCGCCATACCTCGATAAGAGCCTTTAAAAACTTCCTTTCGTAGTAGTTAACCCATTCATTTATTTATTGTCCCTCGTCGCTATTAAACGCAGCGCATTCGCAACCCGATTGCAGTAAAAAAATTAATTTGTTTATCGTCCCCCGTCGGTAGTAAACATGGCCTATTTGCACGATAAGGAAAGACATATTGGAAATATTTTTTTTCATTTTATCATTAAAAAAAATGGACAAAAAGTGGTCAAGGGGCTTGTTGTGCGCGATTTGTTTGGCTGATTATTCGGCCCTGCGGTATTTCCTATATATATATAAATAGCATTTAGGTGATACAGGAAATCATTTGTACCATCAGACATGATAAGGGAACAATCACTCCCAGGTTACAGCTCACTCAACGGGACCCGGCCATATTTTCAAGTTTGACGAGGCCGAAATCCTCGCAAGAGGGGACAACCGCGTGAGCCGCGAGCTGCTCGAGTCATGGTTCTCAGGCCCCCAGTCCATCAACAAGCGCAACGGTGTACTGAGAAATTTCCTGAACAAGAAAATCAGTCACGTGGGAAGGACTCGGCGTACCTCTGACGACAGTGGGCCTAATTGTCGAGCAATTATCCAACCTACATCCAACGCGGAAAAGAACGCTGTTGCAATTAATGAGCAATCACCGGACCAATTAAGACCTCCAGTGGTGGCTACAGGAACGGACAATTAAAGTACACATGTGGGTGACCGCTGTGAACTATAAATACCGTGCAATCTGTGCATGTATCACCCCCTATCTGCGCATGTCTCAGACCTGTTAACGAATACCTATGACTAAGGATTCCTGACGGAATCCAAAACGTCAGGAAAATAAACTCCTTGTTCCAGTGATCGCATCTTCTCTTTCGGAATCACTTATCTGTCATTTATTTTTCGAATTCAAAAATTTCTTAAATCTCGGGGACATACAATCTTCTAAGGCATGAACATTTGGCCATGCCTCTTAAGACATGAGTTATTAGGCATCTATATTTTAATACGTTAAAGCATTTTGAACTGAATACCTGTAATGACCTCATACAGGGGAGTGCTCATCTACTGTTCGAAATAAGCGGATGTTTCCCTCAAAGCCCAGCGCCTCTCATTACGCCACGAATCTTGCTTTAATATGGTAGATAAAACTATATCATAGGTAAACATATACAGCGTATAAAGGAGCAAAGATATAACAGTAATCAGCAAAAGCTAACTTGATTCAAAGAGTTATATTATGCACAGTGTCCTGTAAACGATGGTTTATTCGCAAACAGCAACTGAGCAGATGCACAGCAGGCAAAGGCGCGTGCAGTCACCGTCAGACACGAGTGTTTAATGAACGATTTAGCCTTGGCTGTAAGGTCCGCGCCGGCGCCGTTGCCCCTGATGCGCGTGATCGACACGCTGAGGTTCCGCAACATCAATGCAAATTACATTTCACAAATAATCATGCGTGCAGGCAAAAGCACGACAGCCAATCAAATGCCACGAAAGCACTATCGCGACAAGTCTGGCATTGATGCTATGAAATCCGGCATAGACACTGGAGCGATTTCTACTAGGGTCAACCAATCACCGTCCAACGTGCTCACAAGAAAATACATATTGGTAGTTTATGTGCCCTTGTGTCATTGTATCCGCAACATGGCAATAACCGTGGGCTTCTTCTTACATGCCGTCTTTCTCCTACTGTTTGTCGTTTTGTCTCACGCCAGTAAGTATCCCGTCAACTTTGAGATACATTTTCCTTCCGTTAAACTTGTCGTTAGATTTTCGAATGCTCCATTTGGTTTTCATTTTGGAATATGATGGTTTATACACCTTACAATTTGGAACACAGTTACACCCAGACAACTCGCTTGCTACTTTTATTCAGATTGTTCAATGCAATCGTCGAACCAACAGCATATATAGAGACACAAAAACCCGATACTGGCAACAGAGTAATCATAAGTATGTAAAAAAATGCACAGAATTGCATAAACATGTTTTGTGAAAGAAGGTCCTCCAGGTTTGCGCATTACTTTCGGTGAAATGTAAACAAGTCCCCTTTTTTATAAAATATGTATCGGTAGCTGCATAATAAAGTTAATTCAGTAGAACATTTTGTTTTAGAAATTGATCCCCTTAATTTCAATGAATAATTAAGCAGCGTGAATACTTTCACACGCAATTTATGCAATTTTGTGATTTGGACAATTAATTACAGCTTTCTTTTGTATAATCATTTTGCTTGGGCATTTCAGTGTTTTTTTTTTATAATTTGAAAATGACTAGTTAATTCAGTTAGTTATTGGACTGCTACATAGTATTTTCTATATAATTCGTGAATAAAAATCGCTTTCGGTTTTGACCGCACCCCCAATCATGTGGAATTTAATGATAAAGTGTGTTTTGTGCATGGGGTTTTAAGTTCATAAAACAGCGGATGCAGAGTGACGCCTGCGTTCAGTTGTCCATCACACTGACTCCATCTGGCTTTTTCTAAACGCAACTTGGCACCCAAGCCGTTAAGACTAAACGCAGAAAAAAATGATCTTGTCAGACATTGCCATTAGGGAATCAAAACACTTTTTTACCATTCTTGCGTCACCTCTGAATTCGTCCAGATTTTGACGCTGTCGTATGCGTAATTTATTTTACCGGTAAAAAGTTTCACATAAATTAAATAGAACAATTGATTAAAAAAATTATGCTAATTAATTATGGTAAAAAATATTTTACTATTGAAAATATATAAAAGTGTAATGGCCTGATTAAACCCATGAAACCAGAAGCATTAACTTAGTCACTGCGTATTGCAATCTTCGCACCGATGTGACTATTGTGTGTTATTACGAGAAATGTAATGCTTTTTTAAATAATAGTTCCGATATTTCTGTTTTAACATGGTTCCATTTAGCAGTTCCCTAGGAGCATTTTCACCAACACATACAGTAAAATAAATAATATTTTAAAGGAAGTTTTTTTAGAATTTTAATAGACTCAGGTTTCATGTTGTTTTTCTTGCGTTAAACAAACCTTGCTTAAAATTTTGAAAAAAAAAGGAAATAAAAACGAAGAATCCAGAAGTTCTGCTGGAAAGCGGCTAAGTTTTTGGTCATATCTGCTGTGTTTTGTGGGCTGCAAACACTCCACAGAGGCGTTTGCAAATGATAATGAATGTTCTTGCACCCCACCGTCTGGGTTTGGGGAGACATTGCAAGATCCATATCTTAGCCCAAACACTACCTTTTAATTGGCTCCATGTACATGAAATAAATGTAAGACACATACGTATGAAGCCGCACATGCAAACTTGATTGGCTTTCTGACGATGGCTCAGGTGCACGAAATGCAATACCGTTAGTGGGCAATTGACCCCCGTGTCAATTAAATGTGATAGCTAACCCCAAATTATTTTGTTTGGAATTCGTGAATGTGCGTCCAAAGGAACCTGCAATCAACATCTCCTCAAGCACTTTTTTAGCCACCTGCCACTTCCATAGCAACACATTCTGACAGAAAGGATTTTTTAAACATTATTGCTTAGAGCACATGCGTATTGCAACGTTTCAGGAAAAAGGCACGTTTTTTCTATAAACAGGTGCGTGTCATCTGAATTTAAAAACAGCTTGTAATTGTTCCTTATGGGAACAGCGGCGTATTGACTTGTTAACTTGGACAAACTTACTTGTTTATCAGTAGATAATTAGAAAATAAACGTAAAATACTGCTTATTACATTCACTTTAACTGCATGTGGTACAGCAACCAATGGTGAATGATCAACCACGCATGCCTTTTTGAATTGTTATAAGACAAACGTTGTAAGATAAAAGGCACTTTTTTGTCAACTGACAAGCATTATGTCTACAGTTTAGTCGGTCTGTAGTCTGAAGTCGGAAAATGCTTACCCAAAGGAGAAAATCCAAGTTTAAGATTTTGTAATTCTTCCATTCTAGTATTGTCTACATTAGATCAGCTGCTGAATCATATATAACATTTGTCTAGTGAGTGATTTATTGCATCCAGCTGTCCAAATTAACAATCGACTGACACCTAGTTATGCTCATAGTTAATCACGTTCTCCAAATTCAACTATTAATTTGCGAGACAATATTACAAGTAGCTGGTAAGTGAATATTGGCAAGCATCCAGTTTTAACTCAACTTCAGGAAAATGTTTTGCACTGTCTATACATTTTGGGGTGCTGCATTGCATTGCATTGGGGAATTGAAAACTTGACAAAATTAGGTTCGCTTATTCGTGCTGAAATTTAAAAGGGGGATTGACGAAAAATTAGTTGTGATTTTTTATCTTTTGCAGATGATCAGTCAGCTTGCTGGTCCGTATCAGTGGATTACATATGGGCCGCAAAGTTGGGCGGGTCATAATGACCCAAGTGGAATTAAATTAATGGCGCGAAGCAGGGCATTTGTAGTTTAGCAATCATACCGTTGCGTAACGGTTAAGGTCTTCTCTGATACGCGCGTTCAAATTCAGCCAAACGCCTCGGGTTTTTTT
>JAYGXS010001576.1:0-13193 GCA_036362985.1 Ligula intestinalis
TGGTAATCTGTCATTCTACATATTGTACTAAGCTAGCTGCCAACTATTCATTTGAAAAAAAAGATCGTGGGTACGGCAATAAACGGCTGTTCTTATCCGCATCATGAAAGCACATTTGTAGTCGTTGAGGAGAAGGCAGTTTCGGCTTCACTGAAAGGCGATTTTTACTAGGTGGGTGATTCGAACCCGACTTGCAGGAAGCAAGAATTACTTTTAGTTATTAAGAAAGCGTTATTTACATTTGCTCCTTTGATATGTAATATCACCTGCTGTGTTTATTAAAAGTTCAAAGCATCCTTTAAATAAAAAAATGCTTCAATAGTGCTGTCATGTTACCTATCCTGCAGCGTACTTTTAGCGAATTTCCGTCTCGTCATTTCACAGGCTTGGGGAATAAGTACAGTAGACTGCATATCTGATGAAGCGTGAAAATAAAATTCGAGTGGGGTTGTTTGAGGTTGTTTATTTTGTTTATTGGGTTGACATGAGGTGCAAAATGATGTCTGCTAGAAAGAAATCCCGTTCAGCTCAGTTTATTTGGGACAATGGGAGGCGAAAGTGGGCGAAATCCAGCGTTTTTTGATATCCAAGGCATTTCTTAGGCTATAAAATCCTGCGAAGAAAGCTTCCTGTTTGTGCATTTTGCTGCATAAAAGAACATTTATAAAGAACAGGAACTTTTTATTTATGCGTTCACCAAACACAACATTTTGCTTTGCTTCCATGAAATTGAGGTAAATGTACGTATGAGCATAAGCATTATTACCGTGAAAAGAAGAAAAAAGTCATTAACAAAATTCTGTTTTGCAAAGCTGTTTAGTTTTGTGGCATAAAAATAACTTATAGTTTTACGAGATCGGTAGGTGTTTTAGCACGCCAAAATAACTGACCTTATTTTACTGTACATAACGTGCCCCGAAAGTTCATAAGTTTTCCTTTTAACGTAATGAATGGCTTCTGTCGAAATGATTTCAAAATATAGGAGTAAATGAATAAATATACAATGGTGAATAGAAACAGGCAAAATATTTTCACGGTTAAATCCCTACTTTTTAGGAAAGTCCAAAGCTGTTCAAAGTATTCTATTTTGATCCTGAATTTATCTTCAAAAAGGAAGAGTACACAAAGATTCTACGCTAAAATATCTATCTGAAGCGTTTTTGAAGAAGTAACTTCCTATGAGATGCTCCTTAATTTATCTTAGACGTATTCAGTTTCGACTTCATTTGCGGACACACATGTTTCTCGGCCATGATTTAACATGTTTGGCTGATTCTGGAATCACGGTCCACACAGACAGCTGCATAAGGATGAATGTTTTAAATTGCAATGTTAAGGTACATGCTTTTAAGGTTTTTGTTATTTTTAATCTTCTGTTAACTCGGTAAACGAAATCGATATTTAGGATCAAGGGAATAAAACAGTGAAATTTGTAAAGTCTTAAGCAGAATTGCTAAGGTAATCTGCAGCTTGTCACATTCGAACTTTCAAAATAATTACAAAGTAATGTGGCTAAGGGAAATTTCTTTCAATGTACACAAGATAGCATAAATTGGATTACAAGTTCGACCGTTATGTAATATTTGAAACTGCAGCCAACTTATCCGCTTTTGATCTTCAATCTACTTTTATTTCCGGAAACAGCCGTGACCTAAATCCAACCAAATTTTTTTTACAGTTGTCAAACGACTTCGGTATAAGGACAAAATAGTGTTTACATGGAAGAAAAAGCGAATTGTGTTCTCAATATCAACAATATATCGAAAACTATCGAGAACTTGGAAACGTCCATTTTCAATAGACTGTCTGCTATTTTAAATGTTAATTGACATCAAACGAATTACTTAATGGTGCCTTTGCACATATTCTGTATCATATTGACAGTTTTTGCGATCATCTCCCGAAAGATTTATATTTGAATTATATCAAAGACTACCTGAATTTGCAGATTTTATGGAAATAAACTATTTGTATGCTAGTAAATAGTAATTCACCAAACAAGCTTTGTCTTTGTTTTCTGATGATTTGTAATTTACTGCTTTTATAGTTTGGGGGCAGGCCGCTTGCGCTGACTTTACGCAACAAGACATTTATTGCCTAATCTAAAACATTTCATGAGAAAGGCAATTTATTGTGCAGTTTGTGATCTGTGACTTCTTTTGCAAAATAAATTTTCGATTAAATTTTTGTTGCCCTTATATTTTATAGAATAAATTATTTCGGTGAGTGTCAGATTTGTAAAGGCTTTCCTTTTCTACGAAAAATATATGAAATTATGTTTATGTGCTTAAAATGTTATGTATTTATTTAGTAACAATGGAAAGCTTCTTCAAATCTTTCATCATTTCCGAATAACTATCTAAGAAAACTCGAAAATTCATCTTTGACTATAAAAAGAGGTCACATGCGTCTATAAAATTTGGAATCGGATTAAAGTCACGCTGTATACTTCTGAAACGGTTTTAATTAACATACAATTACGATGCTTAACATGTTTCATAATTAGCAACCTTTAGGTGGGCAAATTGCCTTTCTTCAAGTGCGGATTTTGATGAAGATGTTGTACAGAAAACTATTCTTTTGTGCATATTTTCGGTGAGGCTTACATTGCTATATCGATTAAAAATGGCACCTACGATGTTTTTGCCTGAGTATATTTGAGTAAAGTGATCGACTTACAATGAAAACGTAATAACGGAAGAAATTCAAGAGCTGCTTTGTGAAATGGGTTTTTTGCATTCTACGAACAACGACAGATATAAAGTAGACTAGAAGCACTTCAAATCTCTACTAACGTGCCTCCACGTTCGGCTTCGGAGAACAAAAACCGAAGCACCACCGAAGATATGGCATGCTCTGTTATACATGAAGCATTTCTCAGAAGTGACTGAGCGCATCACCATGGGACTAGGTGCTAGAATTGCACACAGACACAAAGCTACCATGCTCAGCGTGGTAAGGAAAATAAGAGGCCGGCTTACGCAGGATTAACAAAGTGAAGTAGTGTATCGCGTCCCATGCCTAAGCTGTCCTTGTAATTATACAGGTTAAACTAACCGCATGTTCAGTTCACGCATACATGAACACAAGCCGGTCGTGCGACGGGGTGACGAATTATCACAAGTTGCATCTCACATCTATGAAACAGGTCATAGGTTCAACTTCGCTGCCGTCAAGGTACTGGCCCACTCGATAGACAAGAGAAGCAGATAATTAATCGAAACCTGTTCCATGGATGAGAACTCTGTCAACAGATGAGTTGAATTGGCACCGCCGTACAGAGCCTTTTACGTTTACAAATAATGACATCAAGGCACCCAGCGTCCTCCACAATCGCCCCATTTTCGGTGCCGACGTAGCCAGTTGGCGCCCGAGCCTAACAGTCTCGATTTTGTTCACACAATCCCTCTCCTCTTCCCCGCCGTCCGCTCTCCTATGACTTTTAATTGTTCCTTCCCCCTATAAATGTTACTTGTTTTCATTGGCTATTTTATTTTTGCAAATATTCTTACCCAGCATGCTGATCTTGTATACTTACACGGGATGACATAGTCCACAGTGGCGAGTCGGTGGCACAAACATACAATTATTGATTTTCAACACTTTCCAATTTAAGTTGTTGATCATACAACACAAGAAGGCACCCCACTTGCTGCTGTTTTTTGCATCTCTGACAGTTGACCCCTGCAGGAGCCGGAAAACTCAGATTATACAAATAGTTTTGGTGTTAAATCATGTATTCTTTACCGAAACTCGTGAGTTCTCCTTAAAATAATCAATTATTGGTAAAACTCACGTTACTCCTTTAGATAGAAGGACGCGTACGATGTCATTTGAAAAGGAAAGACAGCCTTTGCGAGAAGTCTGTGAAAATGTCCCTCAGTTCCTTTTTTGCAATTTTATGTCTGTCTGCTTGTCTGAGTTAAGCTTCAGCAATTTCGAGAATGAAACAATCATCCATTTTTTAAATTATGTTTTGCCAAAAATCAGGCGAAGCGTATGCCAAGGGTCAAAAAGAGACTTCAGGTTGACAGTCCAACTTTTACAACACACGTTAACAAAGGTTAAAAGGTACTCCCACTCGCATTTGGAAAAGTTAGTCTGAAGTTGATAAACTCGGGTAAAGAAGGAATAAAAACAGGGTAAATACGTCAGTTTTTAAAATTATTATTTGGTAGTGTCTGAGTTTGTTTGTCAAAAAACGGAGCAAACATTGTTGATCGTACTTTTTCATGCCTTATGGAAAATTTGGAACGGCAAACAAAAAAAAATATACTTCTTTCCGCATTACAAAATGTAGCAAATATGAAAAAATATCTTTTTGTACAGCATACTTTCCACTCTTGCGTAGTTCACTATGGGCACAGACTGAATATTAAGAATTTGCGTAGAATCGTAGTATGTATTCGGCTAGTCTTTTTGTGTTCATAATTGTAGAATGAGCCAAAAATGAATAAAATATGACGATAAGTCATCTTTAGCACACCGTGTTATTCACTTTCATTGAAATAAAAAAGATGGTCTGAATTCTCCATTATCACTTTGATGTTAGCATGGAAAAACTTAAAGTGCAACGATATTCGTCAACCACATGTAATTACGGTGCTAATTGAAAAGGCAGTCTACTATAATCAGTCAGAATTCTGCTGCTCGATCGAGTATTCTGGTTTATCGAGGAAACCGTAAAAACAGTACACTTGGCTATCTTCATAGAAACTAAAGATCCAAAAGCCAGTTCTTCTAGTGACCAGTTCTCTTAAGTATTTTATAAGGTGTTGATGTACGCGTTGAATAATATTTACATTTGAAGGAAAAGGCTTGAAAGAATGGAAAATCTACGTAAAGGTTGCCGGAAATTGAGGGAAGATATGAGACTAATTTAAATACTATACGCGAAATACCTATAAATAAGCTTGAGAAACGGAATGTTCCTTTACCAAAAAGAAATTTATATGGGTCACGTGTCACCTCTCGAGTACAGTTATATATGCCAATAAAGTTGTAACCTATTTTTACACTTTCGAAACTTGAGGATTCTGTAAAAAGCCAGTATCTCTATGCAAACCATTCGTATTTCAAATTCCTTTTAGGTATTTGACTCCCCTTAATTTGTTCACTAGTGTTCTTGTACACTTTTTAATATAAACTCGCGAGGGATTGTCAGTCTTCCAAAAAAATCAGCATTCTGCATGCGTCTCAATTCGCAAGGTACGCACACACCTTTGAAAAGTTATGCGCAATGCGCTGAGGATGACGAATTACACCTACAATAGAGCTTATTCGAGCTACAAACTTGATGGTTTATTCTCTGCAGGCAACAATCAAGTGATCTGACAGACACAAATGTGCGACAAGCTTATACTTTAAAGAACAAGTCAATGAAACCACTAGTCAGTCACGTGGTCATGTGAAGGTCAGAGCAATGACTGGGTAAACACATAGTCATCGATTAGTCGTCTAAGTGATTTACCAGCAACAAAAGCGGTTGACTTCTATCGAAGCTAAGTGAAGCAAGTTTACATTATGTTGTTGTCATGGAATAGGTTATGGACTGCGGCTCAAATATTCCCATCAACTTTAAGTCTATGGCTCCAAAGGCATAAATATACTGATCTTCAATGTATAACAGTACGGCCTAGAGTAAGCGCTCCAGCATGAAGCTGACATTAACGTGCTGTATTGTCTGATATAATACTTTGATGCAGTATCATCTTGAAGTAGTGTAAAATTTCGACATATGCGAAAGCTTGATACCTACTCTCTAATTGGCATTGATAAATGTTTGATTCTGATCATCGTCTAGTATATTCTGAAATAATTTCAGTCACGAAAGGATGCAGGATCTCTATCGAGCTGTTTTAACGCCGCTTACAAAACGTGTGTACTGTAAAAATTGGCTACTTAAGTTGTCTGCATTTTCATCATTTAGTTTGACAGGCTTTATAAGTTCAAATATATATCAGGGAAAACATGTACAAAAAGCTTACTTCTTGTACTCCTTTGGTAGGATATTACACGTTTAAATTTTAAACTTGACGGAAGTCAATCTTTTGTTTTGAAAATAATTGCCAATTATGAGTTTTTTTTAAGATTGTGAGGTATTTCTTCATTGTGTGTCACATCCACCAATTAGCCTATAATGTATGCAGCATGTTTCATATCTATCGCAAAATTTAATGAAAATTATGTGACTCCTTCCTCAAGCCGTAGGCGAAACCCTACTTTTCCTTTAACAGGATGTACGCAGTGCGCACATCCTGTTAACCTTGAATTCAAGTGTAGCAGTCAGAAGGTTTCAAAATGTTCCGCCAATTTAGAAAAATGCCCTCCCTCTATTTATAAAATTTAAGAAGGTGTAATTTCCTACCCACCGAGTACTAGAAATAACATGGGGCCCATTCACGAGCAGAATTGCTTGCAGCTGTGGGGTGCAATAAACGTAGAAAGACGAAGTGCATTTCTGGGCTTTTGAATTGTACCTCCGCTACCATATTTGTGGCTTGACTCCAATAGTGTGTTGGAAGCCGTCACTTTCTTTCTGGCATTCGATGAGGGAGGCTATTATTGGGCGTTATGTTATGAAATTCATGGATCTGCAGACATGGCAAGATTTGTCTACCACTACAAACTGCAAAACACTTTGTCGAGTGAAACGAATATCCACCACAGAGTTATCATATTCTTAGTGCCAAGATTCTTAAAACATTGTTGACAATAAATTACCTTTTTGACAAGCTCTTAAATTAGATATTAAGCTGACTAATTTCTCCATCGTACAAATTGCAGTGCAAATTGCCTTTGTCAAAGGTAATGTCAAAGAAAAAATAGAGATTTTTACGAAGTTCTTTAATTTACGAGAGTTAAACGAATCCATTAGACAGGTAACTAAAACATTCATTTTTATCCTAAAATTATATTATTTGTTGCAATAAGTGCTACCTCTAGGCTCTTGCCTTTGTTTGTGAATGCAAAAACTTGTGGCCAAATAGAAGAAAAAAACATTTAGATTCTTATTATTTTTCAGTCTGTTTGTGTTCTAAATAACGTGTAAGCAGAAATTATAGTGCACAAAAAGCATATTTCTACATGACTTACATTTAATTAGGCTTGTTGTGAATTATCTTTACGTTAACATATATGGACACAGTTGCCTGTATGCCATCGATGCAAAGCTTCTTAAATTTTCACTTCCTTTAAGCCTTCTACCATAGATATAATGATTATTGGAAATTTATATCGAAACTTTCTTGATAAGAACCTCTTGATGGTATAAATTAATGGTTTGAGTGCACTGTGGATTGTACAGTCAGCATAATGGACCCAGTGTAATATCGAAGATTGACCCTCAACTAAGTGCTAACTCCATACCAAAAACTAAACATAATCCTTAAAACTTATCGTAAAGTTAATCGTACTCATAAAAGCAGCAGTTATCCTATTCCTGATACCAACCAACTAATGATCAAAGTATTCAGAACCCAAAATAAACAGTAAGCAACCTTCAAAGCTACACCCAAAGCAAAGCTAGACATTATCCGCAAATATAAACTGATATGAATGTAAAGGTGAACCCTAATTCTACATTTAACTATAATCCCTAACTCAAAGTTTCACCTGACTCTAATAATAATCGCAGACCTAATTCCATTCAAAATTTACTCCTAAAACTAGCTCTTGTCCTAAAAAAGGTACACAGGTAGTCAGGGTCCCTGATGTAGGGGCGTCTCCGAGCGTAGACGCGAGAAGGTTCCTTAGTCTCAGGTGGGAGTTACGGAGAAATCGTCCCGCAGGAGACAGTCAGTTATAGCTTCCTGCATTGAATGACTTATTTTTGCGTTTGTGGGGGCATCTGGGGGCTGTGATTTCGCGACTCCTACAGTGATGAAACCACTAGAGCAGGACGACCTATACAGGCTTAAAGACGCCTATAAGTGTTCGAGAGGAAGAACAGCAAAGGCAGTAAGAGACGCATGGAATGATAGGCGCACAATATTGTGAATCTCAGAAGTGTTCTGGAATAATCGTGCGGATGGACTGCGATGACGATAGACGATGTACACGAATGGCATAAAAAAACTGCAGTGCCAAAAGCTACAATACCCGTTATATGTTGTGATAATAGCATGAAATGATCGCACTGATTTTGTGAAGCAAGCTCACATTCACTGACCATAACGCCGACGATTAACTGACTGTTAAGATGAAGCTGAAAGTTAATTGGCCTCGGTCCACGTTGCAAAAACAGATCACGGTTAAGGGTCGCATAGACAGGGTGTATTCGTACCCACCTCAGCACGTATAAACCAACCTCGTTGCCAAACTGCGCTGCATGTTCGCTGAGGGCTCCTGACTCTGAACCAGGAGAATAAATCTCAGTCGAACAAGAGGTACAGCATGCTTACTGATTCACCTAAACCGACGTATATGGCTCTATGGTCGGCCAAGCACTGAGTGTTGCGGAAGCCAAAAATACTACCGAAAGAACGTTCTCATAATGGCCGCTCCCATAACGTCTTCAATTTTAATAACTGACTTTTAAGACATGCCCCACATTCTCCAAAATAGTGAGACTACAAAACTAACACTTATGATTCATGCTCACAATCAACGCTCATAGCAATGACTGCAAGACTACATTTGCTAGGCTTCACTTTCGATGTCAATGTAGAGTCGCCCCAAACATTACGTATCTCCTTAAACACAAGTTATAAATGCACATATCATCGTTCATGTAAGAATGTAAGCCTGGTGAACGTATCCATCGTATAAGGACTGTGGAGATAATCAAAGAAGGATTAGCCACTGTTCGAGTGCTTTGTTGTCCATGCGCCTGGTGCAGGCGGAGTGTTTGGATATAACTGACTCTAACAGAAGTGGACCGGCTACTGATTCCTGTTGATGTTTTTGATGAAAAATAAACGACGGATGTTGAAAAGTCAGGCGAATAAAAGTGCCGTCCAAGCGATTGAATCTTCTTCTCCGTTTTCTTCTCAAAAGCCGACAGCTAACACTCAACTCAGACTCCTAAGTATTGTGTACGGCATAGCAGTAACACTCCGAACTCCGCACACAGTATGAACCAACGGAAAAAATCACACAAAGGTGTTAAGTATGTGTTTTCCTGCCGATAGGTATTAAATTTATTCCAGAAATACCTCAATGCCAAAATGAAAAAAATATCCTACGAAGAGGGCGGGTAACAACATCGAAGGCAGCCCGTACAAATGCTGGTCTTCGTCCCAATAAAATAGGTAGTGATCTAAAATTGAAATCGACAGCACCTGACATTGGCCTAGAAATCCGCTTTAGGGGATAGCAGCGTTACCCCCTCCCCTCTTGTGATGAGAAAGCATGCTGGAAAAATACGCTTTCGGCAAACGGACCGTGGTTTTTTAGTGGAGGTACATGGACAAAAAGCAGTACAAACAAAAACGCCCCCTAGGCAAAATTAACTTAAAAATACCCACCCGTATACGCCTAGTCCTATAATTTTGTTGTACAAAACCGGTGGTTAAAGATTTTAAGGCGGTAAGCAAAGAAGATAGGCATAAAAGGGAATGTTTAGAAGTAAGTCTAAAGCGAAAAAAATATCGTCGAATTTCCTTCCCGCGGCTGCTGGGAGTAAGTTGTCTTGCGTGTAAATTAAAGACGGACACGGCGCTAAGCGCCACGGATTACACTTATTTAACGGCAGTACCGTCAGTTGGACATCAGGTTAATTGAATTAGATGACATCCTTACCAACAGTTCAATTGCTTTGGAAATTCAAGATACCTGCAAGTTGGTAATCGGGTTTTTCCGCCATCAATTAAACGATAAAACAGATTAGGGAAATCTACGGCTATAATTCAACAACACTTCTAAACATAATAAAATACAATGCAAATTGATTTGAATTCGACCAGTGGATAGTTGCTTGCGCAGATTCTAATCTCAACCATATAGAGCAGTGTGATCCACACGGATTTCCAATCGGCTACTTAATGTCAAGCCGCCAAGGATTTCTGGGAATGCGTAAAGAGTTATCTCAACATCCTTGCAGGAAATGCATTGGGACAGAACGATTGTGTTCATTGTACACCTAGTAGTTTTTTTTTAAAACAATAGACCCAATGAACTGAACATGCTTGACTATTATATTCATCCTGGTGTAACCCGCAGGTTACTCATATCCTGTAGCCTACATGAAGCCGACTAGAAATATTCTAAGAAGGATCAGTTTTATTTCCCTCAGCGGTCCACAACAGAGATATAAGATCCCTGTTTCACGCATAAGCCAATGGAAACTATAAACAATGTTTTCTTAATCGTGGCACGCGTAAGCAGGTCCATTTAATAATCCCGTCTTTTACAAAGAATTAACTCCATTTCTTTGACCTTGGTATGTGCTTAGAGTTGAGGGATCCCTTTTCCTAAGCGATCTCTTCCACAACCACTGCTATCTATTAACTGCAATATTTAATGCCTGTACACGCTGTCGAGGTCTGTGAGTCAACTTTCTGCTGGTAAAGACGGGTCTGTGCAATATAGCCTGCAAAGGTGACCAGTGCACACTACTGCATCCAACATATAAAAAAACGACTCAAAGCGCGTATGTCTAGACTCAGTTAGACCAAATTTCTATGCAAAATATTTCTTCTACCTGCAGTGAATCTCTCGGCTATTGAAAATGCTAACTGCACATAGCACGGCAACATGGTCACATTTACCTAGGTATGCCACTTCATCAATGATGTTGTGCAATTTCGTGGTCCATGAAATTGGTCTGCTTATCTTTGCGCACACTAGAAGGACATGCAACGTGCTGCGTGATATATAACTGCAGCTTCGTGTTTAGGAGTACTGCGTTGATGTGCAGTTATAAACCATTCGCACTGGCCGAGTACCTGTCAGTATGGGGCATGTTAAGGTCACCTATGAGCACGCTATCCGAGCTTTTGTCAATATTTTATAGATCCTCTAGCAAATCAACATTATGTGCGGCAGCTGTTTACTGCAGTTGGCAGAGGGTCAGGAGAGTGTGAGTTTGTGAACGTTCAAACAGACAAATCACCACCGAAGTGCACGTCACTTTGGCAATTTTATCAATATTTCCTGTAGGTGAGTACGCCTCCTCCCTGTTGGCCTCTTTTGTTTCTTCTGAATTATCGAAAGCTACACAATTAACTCCTACTCGTCCAAGTTTGGGACAATTTTTTTTCTGTTAAAACACTGCATATGGAAATATTGGATTGGATTTTCTTCATAGGTTTTCGCAGGTCTTTCCGTGGCTCATTCAGCAACATCAAGGCATCACAGACTTGAAAAAATTTAGGCAACCACAGGACCCGTTCAAAGAAATGAATTTCTTACTAATTTTATGCATTGATCATTATTATTCATCCCCTAAGTTAATACTTAGTGTATATGGCCACAGAAGACAGACGACTAATTGAGCGATATGGTGGTCCCCCAAATCTACCAGTAGGCCTTTTAACTTTTGCGAAGCAACCATTGAAACAAAGTAGGCTAAATTTGAGTGTTTGATTTTCAAATTTAAAGAGGAATTATTTAGGTATGTTAATAAGCATAAAATCGTATTTATTTTTCCATAAGAGAATGAAATCCTAAAATACCCAGTGACGGCATCACACGCACAAAACTCAGACTTCTGTGCGAAATATTGCAATTTTTAAGCATTTTACTGATGTGGCCTGACCAATATTTACTAGACTGTCTGTGTCCTTAAATGCATGAAACCGAGAGCTTGGCTTGGAAATCGAGCTTTCAGATAGTCTTAAAGAATCACCCAAATGCATCTGTTAGTGTCGTTAGGTCATGCACATGGGGCCTAGACTTAACTATTTGAAACACAAGACTACTGCATAATTGCTCCTTACTGACCACGCTAGCGACCTTAAGCCTTTCTCTTATGTGTCTGGGTACTTTCCAAAGTTGTCTAAAATGTCATTTTTCAAGCCAAATGGATGACTTTGTGAAAGTCTAGACACGGGCATTGACTTCAATACCTGTCAGGTTTTCTAGGTTTACGTTGCCAAAGCTACTAGGCGCACCTATAGCGCAGACGAAGGGCGAATCCATGGTAATTTAGACAAGTGTACGATGTTTTGAAGAACTGCAAGTGGCCCTTCGACCAACCTATTATACTGCGAATCGGAAGAGGTCCGTTAGGCGATCGTGAATACTACTATATTGGCAAGCGTATGGCTCAATGTTTCTGCACATGTTCTTGAGTTTTCATAAATCCTCGAAGTCTACTTTGACAACGTTGAGTAGACCAAGCTGCACTTCAGACCAGTGTTCGATTGTCGTCTTTCTCAGTAGTGTTTTCTGGAGCTAATAAAGCTAACCTTGTGAAATTGCTATGAGGTACTACAACGGGCATAAGTTGAATTTTTGGCGGGTTCTTCGAAGGGGGTGAAATACGCATTGCAATTTAATATTCTGTCTATCTATACGGAAATATAGTGACATGAAATGTCACTAAGTCTTTAAAAAATACATTTTATTGATTTTAAATATTGTATCTATTGTAATTTTTGTATCGACACGCAATTTATTTCGGAAGAAATAACGCAGTTCACGATTTGAGTGCATGCCTAAATGTTTTGCCTCTACGTACCCACCTATGACGTCGACATATATATTCTTCGCAAGTCTACATGCCATCTTGCGAGCCTTTTAATTTCCGCCATTTCTAATAGAAGCGTTTTGTTCCAGACATGGCCCTGGCACCACAACTGCAGTTCTAGAACTTTGCAAATCAACAGAAATTGTTTTCGGCCAATTACGGGAGCGTTGGCAATCGCTTGCGTAGATCGCCTTTACATTCTCATATTGTGAGCCGCCACCGTTTCGAGGTATGTACGGAGACATGACTCTCCGATTTGGCAGATAGAAGAAGAACTGCAGAAATTATGGGTGATCCAATTGTGGCAGTCCATGAACATATTTTACTCATGACAGAAACCTGAACCAATGAACGAAATCGATGCGTATATATGCCTGGTGGACGAATATTCCGCCTTATACAGGTCATGAGTACGCAGTATTGAGTCAAAAATCTTATCTTCGTACTGGGGATTTTGAAAAGAGAAAACCTATCTTTTTACCTGAATTACTTTATTCATGGTCCACGGCCCCCAGTCCATAAACAAGTGCAACGATTTGCCCAATCCTTATTCGGTGCTGAC
>JAYGXS010001577.1:0-13180 GCA_036362985.1 Ligula intestinalis
ATGCTCTGCAAAATAATCTTTGCAAACTGCAGACGTGGTCTGAGAGATGGCTGCTGGATTTCAATGTGCAAAAGTGTGCCGTCCTCCACCTGCGTCCAACAAACTACCCTATCCCCCAGAGCAGCAGGACATATCACCTGAAAAACATCCGAATTCCCGTAGCATCTACGCTAAAAGACCTAGGCATTTGGATACAGAGTAATCTGAAGCCCTCATTACAGTCTGTCAAAGCTGCAAATAAAGCCACGGGAGTGCTGCACGCTATCAAAAGGGCGTTTCTAGCCTTCGATGAAGATCTCTTTGGCAGAGTGTACGGCACATTTGTTCGGCCACACCTAGAGTATGGCATACAGGCGTGGCGGCCATGGCTAGCAAAGGACACAGCATGTCTGGAGAAAGTGCAGCGTCGGGCAACGAAGCTAGTAAGAGGTCTAAAAAACCACACTTACATAGATAGACTGGCATGCCTAAATTTATTCCCTCTGCATTACAGGCAACAAAGAGGGGATCTTATCCTAGTTTACAAGATAATAAACGGTCTTGAGAAAGGATTACGCTTTAAAGACATGTTTCAGTGGCACCTCTCGCCTCATCTCCGTGGGCACACAATGAAGCTGCGCACGAAAATGTCCAAGCTAAACCTCCGCTCTGAATTCTTCACGCAACGTGTCATACAACAGTGGAATAACCTTCCACAGTCAGTCGTGGAGGCAACTTCCCTTCAAATGTACAAACAACGCTTGGATAATTACATGCGTCCCCTCTCCTCTCTCCAAGTCTGAACTCTAAAAACCAGACATATATTGTAAAAAACAATGCTACTCACTGTTTGCCAATACTATGTTAGTAGTGGTAAATTTACACATGTTAAATAGGGTTTTCAAAGGCATTGCCTATTATCCTCACCAAATAAACTCAAACTCAAATACCCTCTCCTCATTTTTCCCTGCCAGAAAGCGAGGCCCCTAGATATCTCAGACCTTATCAGCCATCGATTGTTGGCTACCCGTATGCTAACAGCTCCGTCAGTACTTATTCCACAAATAATAACGGCCTACAGTTTGTCTACCCACCCTCAAATTCTTTTTTTATGAATAACTATAGCCATAGTCCTGTCACTCGAAACACACTAGATGTCATAGTGCTTAATGCCAGGTCCGTCATAAATAAAATGGCTCAACTTTGAGCTTTCGCTTTCGAGATGATGCCCGATGTTATATGCATAACCGAATCTTGGACCCATCCAACCATTTCTGACTCCTCCCTTATCATAGACGAGTATGATTTCTATCGTCACGATCGCATTAACAGGCAAAGTGGTGGTTGTCTTCTCGATATGAGAACGTCATTTAGGCACTTTCCGTTTTATCTAAATAGCACGTCCTTCTCTGGAAATTACTGTTTCGCCTCTATTATCCTGTCACCCCGGCAAAAGGCAATTATCGAATGTGTATATAATCCTCGTAAATCTTCATCTGAAGAAGTTGCAAATTTGTGTGAAATATTCAAGTTTATTTCAGAATCCCCTTTTGAAGTTCAAATTATTGCTGGAGATTTTAATTTTCCTGAAATCGACTGGCTTTCAAACTATTGTCCACCTAGATTTCAGCCTTTCCTAGATACCATTAATTTTTCTAACTGGTCTCAACTGGTTAGTTCCCCAACAAGAAAGAATCATATCCTAGATCTGATTTTCACAAATGGTATTTCCCCGCTCTTCGTTGATTTTAAGGAGTGATCACACATTAATTCACAGTTGCCTTCCGCTTCCTTCTACGAAAAAGGCTAGTGCTAGTCGTACCTATCATGCGTATGACCTCGTAGATATTAGCTCAATCAACAATTTTCTTGAGTCATTTGATTGGCAGGGCCTCTCCTCCATTAACGACGTTGCATGTCTTTCTGAACTCATGTCGGTCGTTTCTAATAAAATGCTGGAATTTGTGCCCCTTAAAAGTGAAACCCTACACACCAGAATCGACCGTCCCTCATTTTCATTTTGCCCAGACTAAAGAAATTGAGGAGGCAGCTGAAAGATAGATCTACTAGTTCGCTGTCTGTGCATCTAAGGATCGCAGGGATCTTTGAATTAGCGTCAAATATTCGTCTTGCACGTGAGCAGCACAGGGCATCTTGCGCCCTGAGCGAGTCAAACTCTGCAAAATCGGTTACACAACTGTTTCGTCGTAGGTCCTCCGCAAAAGGAGGAGTTGAAAAACCCCCATTGCTTAATAAAAATAAAACATTTGTACTAGATGAGTCTGATAAGGCTGAATTATTCAATGCTTTCTTTGCGAAGCATTTTACGACAGAATCCGAACCGGTCTTGTCGTTTCAACCATACTCAGACAATACTCTCGAGAACATTGATTTATCCATAGAATTAATGCGTAAGCAGATAATTTGTCGAAAAAACTCGCACTCTTCGGGAACTGATGGTATCCCCAATTCAGTTATCAAAATGGTGTCGACCTTTCCAAAATTAATAAGCCATTTATTTTAAGGCTATCTCTTAAATGGTTACTTTCCTGACACTTGGAAGACATCCATTATTCTTCCAGTCTTTAGATCAGGATCTCGGTCGGACATAAATAACAACCGCGGTGTTCATAAACCCCGGCCCTAGCTTAACTTCTGGAGAAGATAATTTTGAATCAAATTCTCGATCTTAGCCTAAGAAATAAACTTTTAAGTGACTCGCAGCATAATTTTCTACCCGGAAGATCATACAAGACGTGTCACTTAGCTTTTCTTTACCACATAACTTCCCTCCGTAACGAGTGGTAATCCGTGGTTATTATCTACTTTGACCTGAGCAAAGCCTTCGATAAGGTACCACAGAGACGGCTTCTGGTAATATTGGAAGCCAATGGCATCCGTCCTCCTCTCCTCGACTTCATCGGTTCCTACTTGTCTAATCGCAGCCAGAAGGTCCTATTAGGTAATCGTTATTCTACTTCTCAGCTGATCATAACTGGCGTTTTTCAAGGCACTGTCTTTGGTCCTTTACTCTTCATTCTATGCAAAAACGCAATTTTGACTGTTCTAAAAAATTAATACAATCTCATTTATGCAGACGACCTCAAATGCATATACTCATTTTCTAAGGACATGGCAAGTATATGCGTTGATAAAATAAATGCGGACCTACTTACATTCTCACTTCTTTGCCTCCAAATATGCCTTCCTCTGGAATAATATTCCCCTCGAAATTAGGCTGTCGTCGACCTTAGCAGTTTTCAAAGTCGAATTCCGTAAACACTTAACTTCGGAAGATATAAAATCCATCTCCTTCCCAGACACAAAACTTTTGGACTTTGAAAAGGGTCCCCCTGGTATCTGAGGTGGCTATGTTTATATCAAATTTTTTCCATACATGTCTATTTCTTCCTCCTTTGAGTGATATTTGCAACGATGTTTCGTCCACTTCTCTGTCCAGTCATCATTGCCGTTTTCTCCATTCTCCGTTTTACAATCTTGACGATAGGCTTCATGGTCTTTCGTCATGCTCGTGGCGTTTCTGCTTCATTCGCCAGCTCGTCGCTAAACTCCACAGTCTACAAGGTCACATCTGCGGCATTTCGTTGATGATCAGGTGACCTCTGCCGTTCTATCATCTTCCTGACTCTGTAGTCCGCGATTTCCTCCTCCGGTCTCATCTCCCTGATGGTTGATCATGAAGCAAGTCGGGCGGTGTAACAATGGTGAACGACAGCCTCTGCTGTTGTATGATTTCTCCAATTACAAGAAACGTTTACAACCCTCATTCGTTCTCATCAACAGTCCTGTCTCATTTGCACTACAATCAATCCTCTCAACCAACCCCTTGAATCTTGTTGAAGCAGTTTTTTCTCCTACGTTTTGTTTTTTAAGCGGGGGTCCACTGAACTCCGCCCCAGCTTAAGTGGTAGGAGTTTTTTTCACTGCTTGCTCCTTAGTTCACCATGCGTTGACTACTATTTTCAAACGACGATATGTTGGTGAATAGGAATTAATCTACCAGCATTACTAAACGCTCCCGCTGTGTATGTGGTTGTTTCATGGAGAGCAGCATTTATTAACTTTGTATTTATTTTTTCACAGCACTAAGTTTGCAATGACGAGGCCCTCCGGACCTACAATATAAAATTCATTTATTTATTTATTTAAATTATAACCATTAAGATGTATTACTTCTTATATGTTATAAGAAGGGACGGTTAGGTGAAGTTTTGTTTGTTGTTGGAAACTGGGATTATTTACTGATCTACAGCTAATGCCGGCAGCACCATCATCTTTTCTGGGTTTCGTAAAGAAAGTGATGAGTGTGGTAATGCAGTCCGTCAGCCTGCAAACTTTTCTTTCTATTGGTAACCAACAGAGAACAAATTATCGCATCGTTTATACCAGGAATCGAAAGCAATGTTTATCCTGCGTGTCATATAAGAATGCAGTGAGACTCCTGATAACGGGTTTGATGAACTGTGAACCAATAGCACAATACGATTAGCCCGTAGATGCGTTGGAGAATTTGACGAGGAAAGTTTCCATTGAATTCAGCTGCTGTTGCAACACGAGCTTTAAGTCAGCGTAAAATTCTTAATCTTAACTTTAATACTGTGCCACCAAGTTTTTACGACTGCGCTTGGCACCTTTAACTTGCCCAAACTCTGAGCCAGCCCAAATGTTGCCCCTTACGCCCGCACGAGAGAACCCGAGGATTGCCAATAGAAGCGAACATGCGGGTTCCAGGAAGCAGTTCAAACAATGCGATCACTTGATCAAGAGTTCTATTTTCCTGACGTTTTTGATTCTTAATTCTGTAAAGATGCCCACATATAACTAGAAAATTTAGTTTATTAGGCAAAACATGTTTGCGGCAATTCTTTATCAGGCCCTTAACAGAGGCCCATTTTAATAGCCTAAGGGAACTCAGGAGAAATTAAAACATTGTACTAACCAGAACGGACAAAGGTTCCCGAATAGTACTTATGGGAAAAATGATTATGTCGCTAAACTAGAAGCTATCTTGGCCCGTGGTGCAAATTTCTCAAATTCTAAGAAGGACAAAGATCGGACAGAGGCCGTAGGGCCTTTGTTGACCACAGTTCTCAAAGGAATCCATAAAGAAGGTATTTTGACGGACAAGGATCTAGAAAGACTAAGACCTGTAGGAACGACGATACCCAGAAACGATGGTCTTCCGAAAATGCACAAACATGGCTGACCCTTATGTCCTATCTTAGATATGCGAAACTGGCCTCAGTACACCATTGCCAAATGATTGGTAGAAAAGCTTAATCCCCTTGAAAGTCACTTATATCCTCGAAGCTTGAAGGAAATATTTGAGTATTTCGAAGCTCTAAAGAATGCGAACGTTGGTTGAATTTAGATGCTCAGCTTGCATGCATCAACGCTTTTTTACCAACCTTCCCGTTGTAGAAAAGATAACCAACCTCTGTGACGTTATTTGGATAACAAACTGCCAAGTGGGTATGCTCGTGAATACCTTCAAAGAATTCCAAACGCGGAGTACACAGAATGGGCGATTTCTCTGCAATGTTATCTTCTGCAAGCAGGCAGCTGGTGTGGCGATTGGCGCACCACTTGGGCTGCTCCTTGCAAATGCTTTTATGGGTGATATCTGGATAAACAATCTAAGAGACACTACCATTGACCTTGCAAATTACGGTCAATATATTGTTTGCGAATTTCAAGTCTCTCGTGCTTACGTGTTTTTAGTCTCTATCTCATTATAGAAGGCACGCTTCTTGGAAATTATTCAAGAATTGACTATGTATTTCCAAAGTTTAGAATTATCTTCGTGGAAATCTCAATCCAGTCGCTCTGAAAAATTCCTCTGCTGTGAATTATTTCCAAAGTTTGGAAATTGCGTCTTGGACGTGTCGATTTTGTGAAAAATTCCTCAGCGCCACAAAAATCTGCACATCTCCGAATTTAACGCCGAGGCTGAGTCGTTATAGCACTGTGTTTTGTATAACCTTATCCTAATATTGTCATAATATCTAAGATAAAATTGACTCTCACGTTAGGACGCTCACGTTAGGATAAATGTGACTCTCACGTTATTCCTAAGGCAATTTAATAACCAAACACATTTCATTGTATCGGTCAGGAACTCAATATTTAACTCTGACTTGCTTTAAGCTGCTTGTGTCTGTAAACTTGCACTATCTGGCCAATCGGTCTTCTCTCTGCCTCACTCTTACGGGCTCTTGGGTTTGGCTTCCGACTTAATTGGCAGTATCAGTCGCAGGTCGTAACACAAAAGCATGGAGAATTTAGATGCTACAAGTCCGTTATCACGAAACGTGTCGCCACCGCCGGATTACGAACCCGGGTAGCCAAATCTGGTTATTAGCGGTGTTGGCACCTCAGGTAGCCCGGCCACTTCTATACGGGTCCTTGAAAATCATATCAAGATACAACCAGAAACTAACTGCCGGTATGGCCACTTAGATAATGTTATTAATTCTCCACCTCCCGCCAAACGGCCAAGAAGTTAGACTGTGAGGATTTCGTTCTCCGCCAGGAGTTTTCGGAGATGAAGCAGGAAATTTACCACGAGGTAAATAATCTGAAACAATATAGCCTATCTAAAACGCTTATTTTTTGTCCAGTGGTTAAACCAGCCCTTGTTGATCAAAAACTTGGGGTAAATAAAAATGCATATGCTCAGATAGCCTCAGCCGGTAAACCTGAAACTCGCATGTCATCTGCTAAACCAAGTAAACCAGTGGACATCTCGCTCGATCGCAAAGAAACTCAAATAAATCCGCAGTCTACGAAATCGTTACTCAGTTCAGGTAGCATTAGCAATGATCTGGATTTGCGTCCTAGCGTCACATTGTTGCTCGATGCTGTACTAGGAAGCGATGATACAGAGGTCGATAAGATCATGAAGCCAAAAAAGCATAGGGCTAGAAAGGCTCGGAAGTCTAAACGGGCCAGGGGTGTGCAGTCAGCTAACCCAAAAACCAGCACATCAGGACCCATTAAACCTCAAGTACTGGATACAGATGCCCGCTTGGTCGTTACTCGTGAGCTCGCAACAGGTACACCAATGAGTCACAAGCAGAATATAGCTGTAAAAGGGGCTCCAGAGATAGCGTCAAACATTACAAAAGAACGAGTTGATGATATGGACTGAGATTTGGAAATGTCTGAAGACACACCTGAAACCTGCATATCAGATCATGTGTCAAGCACACGGGCTACACCACTAGCAATTATCGGGATTGGCATCCTAGCACCACATCGTAGCTCGACTCTGCACAAAACAGCGATGACCAAGAAGTTGACAAGATCATAACTGAAGAGAGTCATAAGCCTAAGAAGGCAAAACTGGTCGCGGTTTTGAACTCAGCTAACCCAATAGCCTGTTCATCAGAACCGAGTGTACCGGATACAAGTGCTCATTCGGCGGAAACATGGGAGCGGGCCGCATATGCCCCATTGGGTCGCAAGCAGAAAATAGTTGTAAAGGGGGCCTCAGAGTCAGAGTCGTCAATTGCACAAGAACGAATTGA
Organism: Ligula intestinalis; assembly: GCA_036362985.1. Classification (NCBI taxonomy): domain Eukaryota; kingdom Metazoa; phylum Platyhelminthes; class Cestoda; order Diphyllobothriidea; family Diphyllobothriidae; genus Ligula; species Ligula intestinalis. The sequence goes on from JAYGXS010001577.1 coordinate 7,530, forward strand.
CCATTACGTGGGTCTTATGAGAGTTTACGCCAAAACCTTGCTAAAACCAGGCGAGTCTTTCCGCATTCTTAAGGCATTTTGAATAGGGAAGGCTCCAACAGCTCCGGAAACAATTTCTTGGCCACGAACTCTTAAAGTTACTTAAGAAACTGAAGCACAGGCGGAACTCTTGCTAGAGCGCAAACAAGCCTTATGGAGTCTGCATTTGCAAGTTTTTTTTCAACCGGATTACGAGTTGAAAGAGCGGAGAAAGATGAGTCAGCTAACAATAGAGCTGGAGAAACGGAGAACCAATGGCGAGACATATCTCAAAATAAGAGAGGGACAAATAGTTCAAGTCAAAAGGACATCTCTCTGGTCGTAGTTGGTAACAGTGACGGCCTAGTATTCGCGCCACAGAAACCTAAGACATGCCATTTAAAATTGGTTGTTTTAAATGTCAGATCTCTGATTAACAAAATGCCTCTGCTCCAGACTCTGGTATTCGTCAACCGCCCAGACATTGTTATGGTAAACAAAACATGGGCATCGGCCTGTGTAGCTGATTCTGAACTCTCTGTTGTAGGATATGCATGCGTTTGGAACGATCGAAACAATGGCCGTGGCGGAGGAAGCTGCATTTATATTAAGCAGCCACTTGCATTTCGCCCTTTGGACTATCCACTATTCACGGCAGTGGAGGAGAGCTGCTGGCTACGAGTTGTTCTAAAAAACAAATACTCCTTACTTGTTGGATGTGTTGATTGCCCACCTAATGCCAATGTGGACTAAGATCTTTGTCGCTCGCAGGCATTTCATGCCGCAGCTGAGTTGAATCTTAAGTAGTGTTTGATTGCAGGTGATTTTAACCTCCCTGACGTGCAATGGTTTCCACCATCCGGTCCTTCAAAGTTCAAGAACTTACTCAAGGCAGTAAATATCGGCATGTGGGATCAGGTAGTCAATTTTCCCACTCGAAGAGCAAACAAACTCGACCGAATTTTTTGTAGGGGATGCGAACCACTTTAAGTGTCATCCTTAGACGCACTTGAGAGTTCAGAAAATCTTACAGTTGTTAGTGAACTAGAACTGGAGGTGGATGAAACATTTTCCCAAAAGTATATTTTTCATCATGACTTCTGATCAGCAAACACGGCGGACCTACTGGTACATCCAAACGCTCTCGACTGGGCTGAATTTTTCCAATGTTTAGATGTAAATGTTTGTACCGACGCACTGTACAAAGTGTTGCATCCACTCATCCTCCACTTTGTCCCCCGTAAGAAAGTAATACACGTCAAGGTTGAAGTGTACCTTCCTCTGTCTTTCCGTCGTAGGCTGCGTAAACTCTCTCGTCGTTTGCATCGGCAGAACGACACTTCTGTTCTGCCCTTGATCACACTGATATTTGAGCAGGCTAGGAAGCTGTCCGAAGAAAAGCAGAAAGCCGATGAGGCCCACTTCGCTGAAAATCCTTCCCTTAATGTTGCGAAATTCTTTTTGCGTACAGTAAAAGCACAGATAAACGATCTTGTGACACCTGTCAGCTCTCTTACTTTGATTATGTGCTGCAATCTAGAGACAGCGGTTTTGCCACTTATAGCGTCTATTTTGATTTTACTAAGGCATTTGATCAGGTCGATCATAACCTCCTCCTTCTGAAACTGGCCTCCTTCGGCATATGTAGCAAGCCTCTGAACTTAGTATCTTCCTATTCGGATGCTCTCACACAACGAGTAAATATTTACAATGTTTTCTCCAACCCCAACGCATGTGAGGAGTGGAGTTATACAGGGTAGTGAACTGGGTCCGCTTCTATTTCGCCTGATTGTCAACGACGTTTCAGATTGTTTTCAGTATGACAAACTCTTCATGTACGCTGATGATTTAAAAGTCGCTTATCGTATAAACTGGCAGATCGCAACATCGTGCTCGAGCTGATTAAAAAATGATCTACAGGCTTTCACCCGGTGGTGTTGCACATGGTGCCTCACCCTTTCATGGCACAAATGTTCCGTTATGGTTGTTGGCGACGATCATCAACTGGAATTAAGCACTGACGGCCACGAACTAAATGTCCCAGGAGTTATCAAGGATTTGGGCATATCCTTCTTTAATAGTCTCGATTTGTCAGAGCACTGTACCCTGATAGTCTCAAAAGCACGCCAAACCACCGGATTTATCCTTAGGAATTTTAAGACTCTAAAGGTTAGAACTAGTCTCATTAATATGTACGTGAGACTAAGACTTGAATATTGCATGACCATTTTCAGTCTTCTGCGCAGTAGTGAACGGAAGAGTATAGAATCGGTGCAGCACTTCTTCACTAGAAAAGTTTTTACTAGAGAACACCGTAACTAAGCCTACCAACAAAGGTGCGAACTTATAAAGCTGGATCCCTGTGGCTTCGTAGATTGCAGAAAGGTCTATTTTTGCGGCTTAAACTTTTGAATGGTTAAACCTTTAATCTCTCAGTACCATAAGGCAGCTTGAGCACCCTCGATGCGCCAGTCATCGAGACGTATTTTCGTTTCTTCCTATGGCACGTACAGTTAAGTACCGGCAATTCTTTTCAGTAAACGCCATATCAATCTGGAATAAGCTGCCCAAAAATATAAAACACAGCAAAGCTAACCTATGTTTATTGATTGACCTTGAACGCGGTTTGTTCAAATTCGAAAATAAGTGAAAGCTTGATATAAATTGATTTATATAAGAGAAGAAACGACTCAAATTCTTTGGTTTTCTTAAAAAAATTATCAGTAAGTAACAGTTGTTTATCTTAGCCAAAATCTGCTACTAAACTCCTTTGTTGATTTGGTCAGATATTGTCCTCTGTTTCATAGAACGCTGTACAAATCATTTGTTTTGCACTTCTAGTAGTTCATAGTTTATTTGTCAAAAACACATTACTTAGACATATATTTAATATCAAACATCCTCTACTTTAAAATTTTATTAGAAACAATGACTGACGCAATAGTTGTTCTGGATCAAATTGATCTGTCTGCTCTCTTAAATTTAACAAACTTGATTGAAAAGTATGAACCTGTATTTAAGATTCTTAATTCACTTCTGGACTCCAATTCATTTGAAAGCAACCTCACGAATTTACCTCAGATTGAGTCTGTGGTGCATTTAGTATCATCAAAAGTTTCAGATAGATCAAAACGTAGCTGTTATATAATCTTCCGCAACTTTCCTCAAACGAGTAATCCAATGGTAGAGATAAAAAACGTTTTTCAACAATTTGAGATAAGTATAGGCAAAGTGCCTATCAAAAGACTAAATTCGTGAAGTAAAAACAAACCAATTTTGCTTACATGTTTTACCCACGCCGAAGCTCAAATGCTACTACAAAACTCAGAAATAAATAGGCGTTTCCGGAGTTTTAAAGCATATATAGGCCCTGACTTGACCTCAATGCAGCGCAGACAAGTTTTTCACAAAGAAAAAGGGCGTAAACAAATTCAGCCACATATAGTCGCAGAGGAGGGAAATACTCCACAAAATGCTACTTCAAAGGAACAATTAACGAGTTCCTCCTCTTCTGGAAAGGAAATCGAAAACTAGCAACGTAGCATCGGCTTAGGTGACTTGAGAGCAACATCTTCTAATTATAATAATGACAACCAGAAAGCAAATAATAAACCTGCCGAAGCAATTAAGGGAAAGAATAAGCCTCAAACAAAAAGACCCCGAAATAGTACAACCCCATTAGACATGAACAACACTTATCCTGGATCTAATCAAGATACACTGATACATAACAACACACGTCTAAACATGTCCGTAAAAAGCAATACCAGTCCTAACTCAACGAACCAAATTAGTAAACATGTGTTAGATTATTTCCCCCGAACAACCCAGAATAGACCACCATTCCCAAACAGAATTGCATATCAAAACGAATATCCGTATTTAAATGCACACCCTCAAATGACAACTAACCCCTTCTCTCAGCCCATGTATCCTAGCCCATACACAAGACGACCACCGCACACCCAACCCTTTCAGTATAACACACACACTCAAATCCCACCTCGCACAACACCATACACTCCGATAGTTACACAATGCCATCGAATTCCCATCACTCTTATCACCAATTTTTCCCAATAATGCACAATTCGCCACAAATAGTCCAACACCACCATATTATCCACCAATCACACAATTTCCGCACATGAGCCCTCAACACAATCAACCAAGTAATAGGAATCCATTTTTTCACAACAGATTCCAGCTTTTGTATCCGACACCATAAGTGTTGCTCTTATTAATGCTAGATCGATAGTAAACAAAGTTCCACGACTTAGGACTTTTATTGACACACACAATCCCGATATAGTCTTTTTAACAGAAACATGGGTAAACGAATCAACCTCCAATGCTTCACTTTTTATAGCAAACTACACCTTCTATAGACAGGACCGTGCGAATAAACGAGGAGGAGGTTGTATGATCTACATTAGATCTACCATAGAACAGAGTGGCTTTGAGGTTCTTCAGGAGACGTTCAATGGCGAAGCATGCTTCGCTATAATAACATCCAAGACCCTTAAAAGCATTCTAATTGGATGTTTGTACACCCCTCCGGAATATAGTAATGATGACACTGGTCTTACAAATCTACTAGATATTCTATCGAATATCCAAACCGAATATAAGATAATTGCAGGAGACTTAAACCGTCCAGAAATAAACTGGATAGAACTATCAGCCCCATTAAGACATGATGAATTATTATCATCAATTGTGTTTTATAACTGGACGCAAATAATAAGCAAACCAACCGGGGGAAACACTACGACAGCTTAACCTTTGATAGTGATCATTAGACAATAATAGCAGTGCTCCCTCTTAACATTAAAATAAGACCTGATCCTAGTTACACTTCTATAAACCCCAAAAATCTTGACATTGAATCCATGAATAACTTCATTAGGTCATTGGATTAGAGCTCTTTTCTCCTAACAGCATACCCTCTAGAAGCTGTGAACATATTATATGCCACCCTTAATTTAATTCAAGATACCCTAAGTGACGAGAGATCCCCATGGAAGAAATCACTTATCCTAAAATTCCTTTCCAAACGGCTAAAAAAACTTCAAAAACAACTCCACGACACATTTATTAGTTATCTATCTATGCTCAGACGCATTACAGAGATTCACGAGTTAGCCCAGAACATTGAAACAAATAAGACGATAGCAGCAGAACATCGGGCAATCGAGTCCCCAGAAGGGACAGTCCAAATCTTCCAGAAAAAAATAAATAATCATCAAAAACAAGGCCCCCAAATCATGCTTGATGACCAAGGAATAGTGATAACAAATGACAACCAAATAATAAGGTTTATTTGTAAAGCACATCTTTGGCGCCGTCAAAAACCCCGGAAGGCAGGAAAAAACCTAACCCAAACCCCTTCTTTCGCAGTGACCAGTGTATTTGTTTTGGTCTTTTGCTAGGTCAATAGTGTGCGAAATAAGGAGTTTGTTTTAAGTGAAAAAAACCTGACTTCTAGGAAGCAAATCTAGAAAAACATGAAATAAAATATCTATACATTGTAGGTGTTACGGTTTTATAGTAAGAATACTTGGGGTCTGGAAAAAACTGTTATGTCCTTTAAATGAGGTATACTTAGCCGCGGTCAGTTTGAAGGTGAAAAA
>JAYGXS010001578.1:0-13178 GCA_036362985.1 Ligula intestinalis
AGTATGGAAGATGTTTCCTAGAAAGTCGGCATCCTGTTCCGATTGGAGTGTTTTAAAATGTTCGCATTGAACGGTTTTTTATTCATAACATATTTACTGTTTTAGTGTATTGATAAAACTATTAGGGCAGTCGACAAGATTAATATGCATTGCAAGCTTAGTTGAACATAGTACGACATCTTGGTCCTTATTTAGTAAAATGCGTGGTCCTATATATACAGATGGAATATAATCTGCGGTTCATAAATTGGTGCAAGCCTTGATAATTTCAAAGATTAAAAGAATAGTAGATACGTTTTCTTCGTTCATGGTAATGTAAAGATCCCAGTCTGCTTCTTAATAAATTTAGTACATGAGGGTAGAGTGAACGAAAGTTTTTGGCAAAACAATCAGCACAAACAAAGAGGACGAGTAGGGAGAGGCATCGAGTGTATTAGATTCTATTCTTAATTGTGGACGAGGGAAATTGGGACAAGGCCAACGACACCCTCACCAGACGTCGACACCTTGCTTCCTCCCACCTCCCAACAAAACTCGAAACGAGGACCACGGGACGACATTAAGTAATTGTATGACTACTTACATCCCCCTCCTCCCCCAACCCACATTTCTCGTCAACAATTAATAGTACAATCTAATCCACTTGATCCTTTTACACCTCTTTCCCCCTTTTCCCCGTGTTACATCTGATTGGTTTGCCAAATAAAATAAACCTATTTTTTGTGCATGTCCAGTCAGTAAAATACTTTCCAGGGAAACCATGTTATACTGTGTACTGTGATTTTAAAACTGGTCCTTCATTTTAAGTAACCAGGAATTACACTTTTTTTTAAATTTGCCACTTATAATGCAGTATAGTTCAGTATATTAGGGATGGTGGGCAATGCATTTAAAGACCCCATTTAAAACAGTATGCATTAAATATACGAGATGAAATAATGATCAACTACGTGGATGCAGCGCTTAGGGTGTTTAGCAACCATTGCTGATATCCGTATTTCGTATAATTTAACGGAAACATAACTCGTGTTTCTATTCCGAGAAGCATGGCACGATAGAGTCTTCGTGGGTTCGCAATGCATGTTCAACGACTGAATTTTAGCCACCACTGCTCAACTCTATTTTCTGCGAACAAAATGTACGTTTCAGTTTGGATAACGATGACACACTAGAAGGATAAAAGTTGGAGGACTGCAGTCGCTAAAAAATTGTCGTCAGTGAAGCGATTGTATTAAATTCGAAGACTTTTACTGTTAGGGAACATAGCGTACTGCAAGGTGAAGTTGCTATCCACGGAAACCAAATCGGCAGAATTATTTCGTGCGATGCCGGTGGTGAAACCACTTACAATTTACCGTTCTGCTGTAGATTACTATATCCCTGAAGCGCTGCACACATCATAAAGTTACACGCGGAACCACTTACTATCACGTGAAGTAAATTTGGCTTCATTTTTTTTGTTTAACACTTATATCCATCAATTTTAATATCTTTTAATCCTATCTTCCTACTCCTAGAACTCCGTAACAGCCATTTTTGCCGGATAAAATGCGAGAATTAGGGGTTTATGAGTGGGCCTACATCAGCTATTTTGGCCAAATTTTCTTACTTGTATTAATTGGGTAGAATCCTACACTCTTTTATCGTCTAAGAAGGGTTACTGTTAATAATTTTTTATAACTAATAACGATATTGTTCATTCATACTTCTTTTGATTTATTAATATTGACCATTCCGTATGCAGTATGGTGAAAGCAAGACTATTTTGATAGGTCGATGTTGGACAGTTTCCGACTGTTCACTAATCCGTTTGCCTATCCTGAAGGCTGCACAAACTTATTCTGTCTCTCGCTGTCTGAGAATGTCTTTTAGCAGATCCCATAAGCTTTTTGACGTTCGCGTCAGTTTTTTTCTTTCGAAGTAGGTCCGTTTGACTCAGGTAGACCTTGAACAACTAGGCAGTTTTTATGGCAAGCTTCCAAAACTTCACCAAATGGGCAGGAGTGGTAGCTCTTATACGACAGGATGCAGTTCCTGTGAAGACAGAATTCTTTAACAATTGGAGTTGTGGCTTCATAGGAATTTTGTCCATCTTCTCACATTGCGGGCGAAATTTTCAAGTTGATGAGTACGATTAGTGCGATTTGTGGCTCTCTTAATGCTTCAGCCGCTGACAAGTGCATTGAATTAACGCCTTTGTCTGCGTGGTCAATTGGGCTATTGGGAATGCGTTTCAAAAAAGATGAATTTGTAGTGAATCCCGAAGAAAAAGAATTTTCCTCATATTTCAGGTTTCTCGAACATAACGCTGCACTCCCACTGGCATTAAACTGATTCACTGTGATCGCCTCTCACTCCAAATGGATCATTTGTACAGACTCTTTGTAACTCCCCGCAGCGTATCCTCCCCAATTTTCATTGTTTACCATCCCTTTTACATCAATAGATCTTATTTCTTACTATCTCGTTAGTCTTCTATCTTCTTATGCGATTGCGTGTTGTGGTGACTGAGAACCCGTTTGGCGTTACTTCTGGAGAATCATGTATTTGAATTACTCCTTTAGTTGTGCTTCAACCTCGACCTTCCTGGCCCGCTACAATGATCTCAAGGTTTTTATTTATATTTCTGGTTTCTGCTTCTATTGGTGCCTCGGCTGTGCACATTCCGCGTTGGTGGCCTGGTACGTTATAGTAAATGTGTTTGTTATCTCGGCGATGTTTGCTTGCTAGTTCTCATGCTAATTGTTTTTTAAGCTTATATTCAATCTATCCGTCAAGTTAGCTATCTTCTTACCTAAGACCTGTTGATAACTTGCACCTGTCTATCTGCCTGGGCTGGTCAGCGCTGTACTATAATACTGAGTATTATAGTATTGCTAGTGTACCCTGATAACTTTAAACGCACCGTTCTGTAAATTTCGACTGACAGATAAAATTTGTGCATCTGTGTCTAACTAGGGACCTCTTTGCTTGCGCGTTCAGCAACACTATAGGACTGTTCGCCGCGGCGTAATGTACCTCCTATTTAAATTACTCAATTGAGCCATTTATAATTTATTTGGGTGCATTAAAATAAAATAAGCCGCAGACTTATCTTTGCGATTAATCCAGAGCAAGTGAAACGTTTTCAAGATGCCCATTGGGACGTCAAAGTGGCCTTAATAGGTTCATAAATGAAAACGTGTCTAAGTCCGTCTACTGTTGTGCAGACGTCTAATCCATTCGTTGTTTCTACGTAATTTTTAATCGAAGTTGTCATGTTAAATTCAATCATTAGTCGGGCTTGCTGAAGACCAGCATGTTAAAACAACCTACAACGTGAACCAGAAAAAAAGTTACATTTGCTTAAACATTTCGCCGCCTGAGAGTCCCGGACTTTTATACAAGATTGGCCATCTTGTAAGCTGACGATAAAGAGAACTTGCATTTTCTCACCAATTTCTAACCCGATTTTTTCAGCAATGACCTTGACTCGCATCAAAGGCTCTTAATCTATTAAAGAAGGAGGCCGCACTACTCTAGCAAAATCACAGTACGTAAAGGATCTTAATGTAAAAACCCGTGTTTCCCTACTAAAAAATCGAATTACCGTGATGGCGGGATATTTAAACCTATCTGGCGCGCCTGAGAGTGAATAACGGTAGCTAATATTTGCGTCATTCTTCTGATCAAATTCGTACTCGTACCGATCAACGCAATTCTTGCGAACTTCTTTTAGATATTTTCCAGGGTCCAACAATAATTTTACTAATTCTTATCTGATATTAGCGTGTCGAAATAATTAGAATCCGTAAGCGATGTTCCTCTGATCTGACAGTTTTCGACTCAACACCTTATCCTCTTGATTTTAGGAGCGACCAGAAACCAGTGGGTTTTTTTCACAAGAGATATTCCCAAAGGTTCTTGTGTTTTAGTTAATCTGTTGTAACGGAAGTGCAGGCCAACATATTTGCCTTCTAACTACGCCTCATGTGAGCCCCCAAAGAGATAACACGACAAGAAGTGTGCAGAACTGAAGTCTTTGAGAGTTCTATGTACAACAACTTTAGGGAAACAAACGTATGTCAACGATATCCCTTGGGCCAATAATATTCTCTCCTGAGGTAGTGGCTAGTCGCATTGGCTGTTTTCTCAGTGAGTGACTGTAGCTAGAAATTTAAATTATCGATTGATTGTGTAGCTCGCCCATAGGCCAATCGATAGCCTATTGTGGACGCGGCTATGGTTTGCAAAGTACTGTTTGCGAAGGCTGTTGTTAGGCCGCCCTAATATAATCCAAATTAGTCGTGCTTCCAATGGCCATTTATCGCTAACTGCACTTGAAAGCTTGCCGCGGATTTTCTTCCTTTTTTCATAATAAATCTGTTTGCCTCTGTGTAGTCTTTCATACGTTCTTTGTTTACTTCAGTTGACATCTTGTCTGGCTACTGGGGACTCAAAGCTTGTTTATGTCAGGTGATCTACTCGCACGTTATTTACAGCGATGTACTTGTGACCGGTGGAGTGAAGACGGTTGAAAGGTACGAAGTATTTGGCCTCCTACCTTCTAGTGATCTTACTGATGTAGATAATTCATGGTGGCCCTCGTGGCTGCGATGGGTGCCAACCTCCAAAGAAAAGCTAGCTAAGGCAGAAAACCGAATTCTTCAAAGTAAGAATGTTTCTCAGGGTGTTTCTTACTAAATCCTAGGACTGCAGTGCAACGTGGAAGATTTCTTTTTACCGATCTTTAATTCAACCTACTTTCTACGAACGATAATTGCTCGCAATTACCCCCCACGGTCAACCGATGTCCAACAAAACTTGAGCCCAGATCCAGAGCAAAACACACCCATGGTCTTAGTCCATGGCTTCGCAGCCGGCTTGGGATTATGGTGTAAAAATATTGACAGTCTTTCAGAACGGCGGCGAGTCTACGCCTTTGACCTACTGGGGTTTGGTCGCAGTTCCAGACCCGATTTTCCAAGTACGGTTGAAGGGATAGAACGGCGATTTGTCGAAGTTATCGAAGAATGGCGACAAAACATGCAAATTGAGAACTTTATTCTCATCGGTCACAGTTTTGGCGGATTTCTTTCGGCAGCCTACGCACTGGAACATCCTCAAAGGTATGTTACTAATTGGTTATGTCGTACGCCATTGATATGTGAGCAGTGGTACTTAAGGTAAACTTGTCTTAGCAACATACTCTTGTTGGTCGTTCACAAAAGTACTTCTAGTCACGAATGAAAGGGAATGTTTGCCTTCCAGGTATTTCTATTTGTAAAGAAGACACACGATCGAGCACTGGAATGAATTGTATTGTGTGCTGAAATTTCAAACTCCTGCAGGAGTCCATCGTGAGAGGTAGAAAAAACAGCAACAAATGGGGTTGGTTGGTTGGTAGCCCTTGTTGGATCAGGGGTCCCCGCCGAAGTTCAAACTGGGTGCAGTAGGAAGACGGAGAAAAGCCGCGACCTCAGCCGGTTTGAGCCACAGGTTCTCGGAGGTGAGTTGGGTGCCTGGCCGGGAACTGCACGCGAAGTGATGATGGCAGTCATGTGGCGAGACACCGCAGTCGGGACAGCTGTCGGGTACGGATGGGTCGACCCGGTGTTGGTACCGGCGAAGGAGCATGCAGTAGCCACTGCGTAGTCGCGCCAGGGTACAGCGAGTCACCCTTGGGAGATGTCGTTCCGAGGCCGCAATCTGAGGTGGATATCCACCCAGAAAGACCGGGTATGGTAGCTGTATTTAGTGTCCACAACGGCTCTCTGGTGAAGGCGTCGGTAGCCTGTCTTGATGGTGGAGCTATCAGTGGGTAGATCCGAGATAGACGAGGCGACAGCTGCCTTTAGGAGAGATCGGATAGACGACCGAACGTTCCGGCTAGGCTAAGGAGCGTTGCAGCGATGGTGGTTCGGATGGCTAGGTTATGAACAGGTCCACCAGAACTGCTGGCTGAGGAGTGTGCTGTGATGGGCGACCGGTAAAACAGAAGCCTCCGTATGAAGATGATCTATAGGCGACATTTTATAGCAACCTGTGATCGTGCGGAGGGCAGCGTTCTGTACTGAGTCGACAAAGTCTCTTTCGCACAGCCTCAGGGTGTGCCTGCTAGAGCCTTGAGGGCCTTGGTGCAGGGGCTAACTTTGCCTGCGGCCTCCCTGGCATGGTCTGCAAACGTGAAAAGCGGATCGAAACGCACGCCAAGGAGTTTGGGCTTGCGGACGAGCGGTAAGGACGCACTGATGACGGTGATGGCCGGGTGATAATTAAACTCCTTCGGATCCAGCGTGAAAACAGTTACGGTCGACTTGGCTGCCGAGGTCTTCATTCCGCGCTGGGTGATGCAGTTTTCGACATCAGACATGAACTCCGTGAGGAGCTGTGCAGCCAGAATGGGGTCCTTGTCAGCTTTGACCAGTGGGATGATGAACTGGTGCCAGCAATCGGGGATGATTTAAAATGGCAGCCAGGTAGGTAGTCACCTTAGGGCCGATATAGCACAAAGTGATAGGTTTCAGGCCATCTGATCCTAAGGCTTTCGAGACTTTCGTTTTTTTGACGGTGGTGAGGATGGCATCGACCGAGACTAAGATGTCCGGAGGCGGGGCCTTATGGAGGAGACGAATTAGGGAGCGCTAGCTTTTGAGACTGGACGCCGAGTGGGGCGATTACAGCTTGTTTATCTTCGCGGCGATCTTACCGTTGCTGGAAATGAACTTGCCGTCCCCGAAGCTAATAGAAAGGTTAGATGTATCAGCCCGGCGCTTGGTCAGGTTGCGTAGAAGCTTCCAAGTGGCAGCCGAGTTGCCGCTGAAATTGCAATCTGCTACTAGTTCATGCCAGCGTTGGCGTTTGCCATCGTTGATATTCTTAGTGATCAAGCCATTCAATTCGCCGACGCGCGGGTCACTGACATCACGCGCTGGTATTTCGTCTCTCTCTTATTGCCGACGGGAGGCTTTGGACGGATAGTTAGGACGGAGAAGGGGAATGCGGCCGTTAGGGATGTTGGGACCTGCTGCTGCCAGGAGTAGTCGACGAAGGGCTCACTCCGCCATGTGGACACAGGTAGGAGGCGGTAGGCCATGGATTTTGGCTTTGCATTTGGTCTTAAACGCTGCTCAGTCAGTTCTCTTAAAGTTGATAAAATTCCTGTTTGGAGCCTTGATACGGTCAGCAGAGGTGGCCAATTTGAGCACAATGGGGAGGTGATCGCTCCCTAGGCTGATTTACGTGCTCCACATGGTGGAGACTACCAGGCTGAGACTAGCGAGGGAAACATTGGGAGAGCTAGGGGCACCGTTGGGTGGAAGCCGCGTTGGGCTGTCCTCGTTGAGGACTGCGAAAGAAGCATGTTCTACGTCATCGGCCAGGGCTTCTCCCCGGGAATCGGCCGCCAGGGTGGAGCACCATAGGTCGTGGTAAGGAGCAATGGAGGCGGTAAAACCACGGGAACAACTGGAGATTGGAGGGATATAGTTGTTCACGACGGTTAACGGCACCGGGCCAATGTCGAAGGAAATCGCCAATATCTCCATGAGGTCGGCACCAAGCATGGAGAGCTGATGATGGGCAATGGATTTGTCCACTAAGAAGGCCAAGCCTCCGCCTTTGTTGCGACCGCGATCGCGGCGGACGATCGCATGGCCGGCGCAGGAGGGGGCCTTGGTGGAGTTAGTCCACTTTTTCTCCTGGACAGCCGCTAGGGCTATGCTGTGCGACCGCATGAACGCGAGGAGTTGGTCAAGCTTGCCAAGTAGGCCGTTGGTGTTCAACTGGAGTATCTTTAGACCAGGTGGTGTGGTAAGGTCGGAGACTTGAGCAAGGACTGGGTTGGGGCCAGGGTGGGCTGGAGGCGTAGAAACGACTTGCTGTACGAGAAAGCTGGGACATGCGAAGGCGGGCGACCAATCGGCAGCTTTGGCGAGGCCACTGCAGCGAAGATGGCACCAGCCATTGCAGGAGCCGCAACGCACAGACCATTCGCGGCGGCCCTGGCGGACCCGGCAGAACGAGCAGTGCCAGAGAGGTCCGGGGTTGGCCTCGATTCCGGCGGCGAGGAGGAGTAGGAGCAGCGTGGCCGGGATGAGCTGCTCCGTCATCCAAAACACGGGTTGGGCTGAGGGGGGGGGGGTTGATCCAGCAGAGGGTGATGAGTGTAGCAAACCTTGGCCGCCGGGAGGGCGGGTGGGAACGCGGTCGTAAACGGGTCTGCTGTGGTTCCCAACAAATGGGGTGGCTACGTGTGGCGTGTGTGCAATGACTAAAATTTTGAACGTGTAGAAAATTAATAATTGTGTGTTTGTGCCGCCGACTCGCCACTGTGGACTGTGTTAGCCTGTGCCAGTAGGCAAGATCGACATGTTGGGTGGGAATATTTACAGAAATAAAAGCGTCTAAAAAAGTTTTTAATTGCCCCTTCTTCCCCCTTCCCCCCTATAACTGTTGCTTGTTTTTTGTTGATGATTTTACTTCTGTAAATATTTTTACCCACCATGTTGATCTTACCTACTGGCACAGGCTAACGCAGTCCATAGTGGCGAGTCGGCGACACAAACTCACAATTATTGATTTTCTACACGTTCAAATTTTTAGCTATTTTACACACGCCATATGTAGCCACCACATTTGTTGCTGTTTTTACACCTCTAACGATGGACTCCCTCAGGAGGCCGAAAGCGCAGGGCCAAATACAATTCGTTCCAGTGCCGATCGTGTGTCTTCTTTTCTAATACTTCTAGTCACTGTGATCATTATTGCTGCTGCAAATGCTAAACGCCCACCTAACTGACCTTTCATTTTATTGCTACATATTTTTGGTCTGACTGCTCCTATTAGTAATATGTTTAGTACCATTACCCTCCTGGGCAATCGTGCTTCTATACTGTCTCTGACAGTACACGCTTGAAATAAGCAGTCTGAGGTATTTATTTTAGCCATCTTTTATTAATTTTGTTGTGTTTTCTCTTTCAGAGTGAAACACCTACTCCTTGTTGACCCCTGGGGCTTCGTCGGCGAGACGGATTCTACATCTCCAAAAAGTACGGGTTTTTGGGCTTGGCTGTCTGAGAAGTTCACAGGCTTTCGCGCCTTAAGAACCCTGCGTCTGATTGGACCTTTTGGACCCAGAGCATTACGCATTTTACGACAGGATTTCGAACATGCCTACTTTCAAATTCCTCGCATAAGAGATGTAAGCCTTATCTATAGACTGTGTTCTTCTTCTGTACTCTGAAACTGCTATTATATTTTTTGACGCCTATCGCAGTACAGTATCTGAAGGTGTCATGAAGGCAGTATATCTGGCGGGCAAACTAGAGTTAATATCGCCTTTGTCTGTTTTCTGCGTTTTTTTAAGGCCAAATAGGTGTTGATGCTTTTGCGATCTAAACCTTCTGTGTAATTTCCTTCTAGTCTCCTAGATAGTAGGTAAATCAAGAACTTCCTAACCGTGGCAGTTATCTACATTGCCCTCAGTTATTCCTGACCTAGCTAGCTCAATCTGGCTGCCAAGAGCTGCATGGATCTCATCTGCACGTGTAGTCTCGGTGATGAGCCATTAGTCGTAGAGCAGCTGTTCCCTCTGTTCCATTGACTCTACAATTCATTTTGTTTGTGCTACGTGGAGCCTACTGTCTCATAAAGCCGTTACTTACAGTTTGGTTCGTTGGGAGGATGAACAACCTTAATTTAGTTGGATCGTTTCCTTTAAGTTACAATCTCCGAGTCAATGCTAGTTGTTGTATAACTATTCATCTGATGTGCTTTATCCGTGCTTACGACAGCAACTGTCGTCTTCATCGCTTCGGTGAAACCGTTGAAGAAATTTAAAAAAGTTGTGAAAACGTTAAAGCGTTTAGTAGCATATTCTTCTGCAGCTTGCGCTTTTTCGAGCTTTGGTGGGTATCTTCAGGAAGGTATACCCACAGACCTTCGTGCCACTGCCTTCTGAATATCTTAGCCGCACAGGACATGGAAATCTAACCCAGACCTGGTTCAGTTTGTTCAGAACAGTATGTACGATTGATTCGGACTTAGTGTGACAGTCATTTGTTTCGGAAAAATTTATAAGCAGCAAAGTTGGCGTGATGCTGAAAATACAGTTTTTATTTTAAATTGCAAAACCTCAGTCAGCTGGTTCATGTAGGCCATGGCCGTCTAAATATCTCACCGCTTGGGTAGCCGGGAGAGCTTTTTAACGTAAAACGCTTCATGCGTCCGCTAGGAAAGCGTTAGATCGTGTGACGGCAGTTCCTTATCGGACAGCCGATTCAAACAACAACCCTTGCACTGGCTGATGTCTCATTGGTTCTTGGAGAACTTTAATGAAGCCGGTCGCCTGACTGCATTAATCGTTCGCATACGACCAAATTCTATGGGCAGCTTTAATCCTCGTTGCAAAAATTTATCAATATGAAAAGCCCGAAGGTTATTGGCAGCTGGCGCAAAAGACAAAAAATCCAAAAAACAGGATGAAATGTGCAGGTAGTAAAAATTGCTCGAAGGACCCCTATAGTTATCCCAATTGCAGATCGAGGAATGCTTTTGCAAGTAGTATATGCCCCAAGCTGATAATTGTCGCCTGTTACGGAAAGACAATCGTGTACGAGTGCATCCGTGTTGTAGCTACAAGCCTGTGTTTCGTGAAGTCTGCAGCAACAGGTATTTGATTACCTAGGTGAAACTTCGATGGTAGCATGAAATATACGTGCACACAGCAAGACGGAGATGGGCAAGGACGCAAGTGCCTAACATTGACAGTTTTATCGCATCCTGCACACCGCATGCGTCCCACTGTTAGACTTTCGTATGAAATCCTCCAGGTCTTTTGCTTGTTAACACTGCGGTTCCCTCTACTGCGTCGATTTGTACTGCCAGAATTAAATTCTTTACTGTTACTCATAATAATGGGGAATCGGTTTCACCAATCGTGTCTATGTAGCTGCAACCTCTCTCCAAAATTGCCTTTGTTGTCCAGGACTCGTTTTTACATGATAGGTTAGCTCTGGCTGTGTCTTTGAATGTGATAAACGATGAAGTTGGCCACTTTTTTCACATACCGATTCTCGGAGAAGAAAGCAATAGGATTTAATCCCAAACTAGACCTCTTTCCTTCTAAACGCTTTCCTCGATGTGCCTCCTAAGGATCATTCTCATCCCCTCGTCGGGTAAGTTTAGTGAAATGGTTTGAGTCTTTCCCATACAATTTTTTGTAGGAAAAGAAGATACTCCCAACCATTGATTCTGAAACAGAAAACCGTGGGGCAGATTTTGGTCAACCAAGCGATACTTCTAGTCCCATTCCGCATGCCTGGTCACCCGACTTCACCGGGCGTAAATCCCCCAAGTCAAATCGTCATTCTTCAACTTCCGATTTTGTGTCACCTTTTGATTCCTCCGTGGTCTATGATTACATCTATCATATAAACGCGCGTCACCCGAGGTCGGTACCTGTTGTCCTTTTTTGGATATTTGCTGACAACCCATATTCTTGTCTCCGTTATCATTCAATTTTTCAATGCCCGTCAGCTGTCTTTTTCTGCATCTTCTTCCTCCTCTTCCCTAACTTCGTGCAGGACTCCCTTGCCGCCACCTCGTAGACCGGTTTTGAGTGGTCTGACCTTATTTGTAGATGAAGCAGTATTTGCGCAGGCCATCTTTGGCTAGTCACTGTCTTTTATGCTTAAGAAAATCCAGACCATTATTTGATAGTCGACAGTTATCAGTTGATTTCATCATCCCCCAAACAAGAAGAATAAGACAAAGGTTTAAGGACATGGACCGAGTTATATGGGGACTGACGTTTCGGACACTCTCTTGTTTCCATCGTCAGAGTAACGTTGTGGTTGTTCCTGCTTGCCGGGACTGTTTCAGCCCTGCTGCATGCCTGTTATTAAATCCGTGTTCAGCCTACAAACCTTGAACTGCTTGTTCGCTGCTGATCTGTTCGACTGGCACACTTAACAGAGCCATAGACCTTCATCCTGCTTACCAGGCGGTACGCAAACGGCTCGATTCAGCTAGAACAAGGCTAACAGGACGGCGAAGAAGATACAAGTGTGGAGTAGAACCGAGACCAGAGGAAGATAGGAGAGGGGTCGGCCAGGGACCGGGTGAGCAACGTGGAACGCTACCTCACCGCTACCGCGCACACGAGGTTGACAGGAGCTCATGCGAGCAGCAACAAGTGATTAGTCCGCCAGTGGACGAGGGACAGGACAGTACGCGCACCGACCTGCCAACAATTACGACAGCCGCAAAGGGGACAAAGGTCACACGAGCCCCCCAGCGGTCAATCTCACGGGCAGTCAGCAGCGAACAAGCAGGTCAAAGTTCGTGCGCCGAACACGGATTTAATAACAGGCATACAGCAGGGCTGAAACAGTCCCGGCAAACAGGAACAAACACCACGTTACTCTGACGATAGAAACAAGCGAGTGTCCGGAACGTCAGTCCCAATATAATTCGGTCCATGTCCTCGAACCTTCTTCTTCGTCTTCTTTGGGGGATGATGAAATCGATAAGATATCTGGACCTCAAATCTTTGCGCATATTACAGTTATCAATATTGTTATACACCCCAGTTGTATGTTAGAAAGAGAAGACAGACAGGATATCAGAGAATCGTTTACTGTAACAGTTTCTGCGTGAACATCAAATTCTGCGCGTGTGTCTCAACTTGTCTTGTGTCCGTCAGCAAGTCGTTCTGTCTGCAGCTTGTCTTCAGTGTGTCCGGCAGCTTGGTCTCGTGTGGACAACAGTATCTCCTGTCGGCAGCAGAATGCGCCTTCTGTTTGCAGCCTCGTATTTAAGGGCCAGCAGTCTTTGTTCCCTATGTCTTCTTATTGGTCCCTCTGCGGGACACTTATCCGAAGAGACTTGTGTGATACTAGTGACCTCAGTGTGACCTGTGGCGACCCTGTTACGCGCGATTGGCCCTTCCTGCATGTATCCTTTGACGTGTGGGCCTTCTTTGTTATCTTGATCTCAGGACGGCCATCGAGTGCTGGTGAACCTTTCAGGGAGATGCATAACTCTGCCGCGTTCTTATCCGTGTTCACGTTTCTTTGGGATTGATGGCTTGCGTCTATTCGTGGCCCCTTGTCAGGCGTGACCTCAGGATGACAAGGGTGACGACTCACCTGCTGGACCGTCCTAGCAAATATGTTGAGCATTCTTGGCAGAAAACT
>JAYGXS010001579.1:0-13176 GCA_036362985.1 Ligula intestinalis
ATCACCTTTTTATTTGAGAGTGCGCCTTCGCAGGCTAGTCCAAGTGGTCAGCTGGCTGTTTAAAATCAATGAAATTAACGTTGTTCAAACTGACAGACAATTGTGCTATGTTGCTAGTTGAAAAAAATAAACTGATAAACAAAGGATGTAAAGCAGGGTGACCAACATGCAATCAATTTTGGCTTTATTCCGTAACTCCATCTACGAATGACTGACTGTAGTATAAATATAAATGCCTAGGTTATGCTCCTCAGGTAAGGAAGCGTACCTTGGAAGAACTTTCTTGAATGAGGTAAATATTCAAATATGTGAACAAGCTTTCTCTTCGAAGAATCAAAAGTAGGTCATATATTATATGCAAGTTTGGAGATTGAGGGATTTACCACAAAATTGGGGTCCTTTATTTACTTCATTCGGTTGGCTTGAGGCGCGAAATGCTGCTTACCAGAATTGAATTCTATTCAGATCATTATATTTGGCGAAAATATAGGCGAAAGTGGGCGAAATCCCATATTTCTTGATTTTCAAGGAAGTTCCTGTGCTATTAAGCGCTGCAGAATAAAGATTTTTGATTTGCCTGCTCAATTTTAAAAATTCAGCCATAAAGAGCAATAACTGCTTAACGGTATGTGTTCTCAACAGCATATTTTTTGTAGTAGCAGTGCTGAAATTTCGATTCCTAGGTGGTAGATCAGAAGAAAGAGAGACGTCCACTGGGAGAGGTTTACTATAAGCCTGACGTTTTAGGCAGTGGTCTCGTCTACCCACCTTCAGAAGAATGGATACATTGGCTTAAGGTCCTCATCTTTATGCCGTCGTTTTTTGTGTGTGGATATTATACTTATCATGTTTGATCCAAACTATGCGTCACTGGCTGCGTCTAACGTCTCCTCGTCACTTGGTCTACAGCCTGTCACCATGTCACCCTCTTGTTTGTTCGTCCCGTGGTTCTTTGTGACACCATGACTAGTGCTCAGAATAAGCACGTTGGCCACGGCTGCGCTGGCCGTGGCTGACTCTCTGGCTGACCACGGCAGCGGCGGTGCAGCTTGCGCTGTTGTCAACCGAGTGTTCAGTCAACGGTCACATACATTTACCGGCCCCCTACATTGTGGTATGTACCTTCTTATCTAGGGATGGACACAATATGGAACAACGCGGGGCGGGAACAAGTCTGAGCGTGACGGAGGACGATTGCCAAAGCGTTCACAATGCCACCGCCGATGCACTTGAGGTTAACACACGGGTAGCCAACATCACAGACAGCGCGTGCATACCGTTTACCACTCAAGACAACACGGGAGGCGACGGGAAAAGAACACACAAGCGTTTGATACCAGCTCAAGCTGCATAACCACGCGGTCAGCCGCCGCCAGCGCAACCCCAGCTAACGTGCTTATTCAGAGCACCAGTCATGGAGTCACAAAGAGCCACGGGACGAACGCACAAGAGTGCGACATGGTGACAGGCAGGAGACCAAGTGACGAGGTGAATTAAGAGGCCGCCAGAAGCACTCAGAGTGGCTCAAGCACGGTTTGAAGAAAAGGCACACGCTAGGAAGGACGGCATAAAGACGAGGAAGTTGAGCCAATGTATACATCCCTGAAGATGGGTAGATGAGACCACTGTCCGAACGTCAGGTTTATATAAAAACTCTCCCAATGAACGCCCCACTTTCTTCAGAGAAAATGTTGGATTGCGGCCATGGGATTGATGTTAGTGTACGCCTGAGATGCAGCACTAGAGTAGAGAAAATTTGGATGAATGGAGTTAACATTTTTTTGCTCTAGAAGTGCGCTACTTTTTTTCTGCCTTAAATACAAGTTATACACTTAAAGGGGAAACATTTTGTTTTACCATGCCGAAATTAAGTAGACCTATTTGACTTTAGATGAACGTTTCGAATTCTCATATGTTTTCTTATTCACGTAGAAAAATAGGTCCATCAACATGTATTCAATATATAGAGTGAAAGCAATCAATATAAAAACTTGAAAAAATGGGCTTTGGATCATCATTTTTAAAAATATTGTTGGATAATTTCGGTCATTCTGTTGTGCAATTAAAATCAAAGAACAGTGCCCTGATGCCACAGAACGTATGAAAGGCGACTGTTTTTTGCATTTTAATGTAAAATCTTTCATTTTGAGCAGATTTGTTTTCTCTTAGTTTAAGGGTGGTCAAAAACTGGTCAACACATCCCATTTTGATCTTCACTTTATCACAAAACGCTTTTTCAGGAGTAAACTTGTTCTACAAGGTTTTTTTATGGAATTTTAGTCTTATTCATTATTGGCTTTTGTTGTGGAAATTAATTTTTGTCAGCAACTAGTTGACATGTTCGGGCGATTCTTAAGTCATCACCCACACAGGCAGCTATATAAGGAGGAAGGCTTAAGAACTCATAATTGAAGCAAATGCTTTTAATATATTTCTTATTTCAAAATGAATGGTTAATAGATTGAACGAAACAGTTATTTATGGACAAGTAAAGGAGTGCTGTGCGCTTAAAAGAACTTTGTAGCGGCCCCACAGTTACCATGGGCGAAACTGGCTAACGCACCTACACACAGTGGACCACTGGCCTCGGAAACAGACCGCCGCGGAGACAAACGAGTATTGAATCCAACCATGCTCACATTATCACCTGTCTCAGAAGCCGGGCCAGCCTAGAGATTGACCTACTGACCGCAAATTCCCCAGCCCCCCTTCCCCTTTCTCCCCGCTCCACCGACCCTGACAACACAAACGCGAAATCTGTCCACCTATCGCCATTGTTTATTTATTTCAATACCATATGAATGTAAAGGCCTGGTGATAATTTATCGAAAAAAACGTGTGTTCACAATTTATCTTCTGAAAGGAGAACTAAGAAATAAAAAAATGCGTTGAACCTTATTTCGAAAACAGGTTGCTCCTCGTCGCACTCGAACTAGCAAAATATTTGTTTAATGTGACAAATTTCATTCAACATACACAAAATGGTATGAATTTGATAACAAGTACAACCGCAATCTTACTTTTTAGTAAACAACCAGCCTTACCATATGTGGTAGTCAATATTTTTTTCCGATAAACTGCCAGTATGTTTTTTTCATCGATAATCTGTTTTGCTATTGTCAATTGAACTTCATACAAGGCATGCCAGAATCTTTTCGTGCAATTAAAACGGAAATTTTTCCGAAGTATCTGAATTTGGAAGAAACTGTTCTTAATGTGACAATGTCAATTTCTGCCATATAAATTGAAAGTTTAAATGTTATTGTCAAACATATAGCTATAAAAAATGTTGCATTTATACTTAATCTACATTACTTTACCATCGCTTTCCATTCGCATGCCTTAACCACATCGGACCCGTACATTTGTATATTGCCATTCATTTAGTTTACTAACTTAATAACTTTGATCCATTTAACTCCATTTTTTAGATGAATCGGCTTCATGGATGTTGCGAATAGTGGCGGCCCATTGGCGGTGGTCAGAGGCGAGCCCAGCACAGATGCGCACCAATTTTTGTTCTAATGTCGCAAGATGTACACGTTTACGAGGACCATCTATTCAAAGTCTGACTTAAAAGTGCTGAGCCATGTCTTGACCGACTTGTCGATATCTCCAGCTTGCAATATGAGAAGGGTTCATGACCAATCTCCAAAGGTTCGTCGATGGTTTGCGAAGGACATGGCCAAACCATTGCAATCGGCGATGCTGGATGTGGGATGCTTGACTTGGTAGTTTGAAACATCTGCGTTTTAGCTCAACATTGGAGCTTCGATCCTGCCAGAAGTCTATAAATAGGCGCCGAAGACACCAACGGTCAAAAACTTCGAGATATAGGATGTCTGCCTTTCTCAAATGCCATATTGCGCAGGCATATGCTTACAACGGTCTGATTGCTGCTTTGTACATCAGCAGCTTAGCAGGTAAGGTGATGTCTCAGCGAGACAAGAGTGGTCTGGCTAGCAGCCTCAAATGCATTTTTGACCTGCACGATTCGGTTCTTGATTTCGTCTTTGGCCTGTCCAATGGCTAGCATTTTCGAACCCAAATAGTGGAAGCAGCAAACTTCTTCAATGGGTTGACCGCTGATAAACAGTGGTTGTGCTGTGCCCAGGAACGTATTCAGGAGCTTTGTCTTGCGAACATTAATTGTCAGACCAAGAGTTGCAGTGAAGCTAGTGATTTGGTGTAGCGTTGGCTGAAGTAACTGATGAGTTTTACCAAGGACGATAATGTCATCGGCATACTCCAGGTCCAGTTCTCTGAATTCGGGGTTGATTTTACATTCACTGGCAGGCAAAATTGTCTGATGCATTACCCAGCCGATCAAGAAGTTGAAGAGAACTGAAGAAAGAGGGCGCATCTGTCAAAGTCCACAAGTCAGAGGAAAATAAGTTAATTCTTTAGCAAGGGTTTTTACTCGGGCTGATGCTATGAGCAACTCTAGTGGGAGACCACCAGATAGCAAGACTTGCTTTAAAGCTTCTCTGTCGATTTAATCAAAGGCTGTCTTGTAGTCGATGAAACAGTCGGTGATGATTTGTTGGTCTTGATATTTGCACTTTAGTATGCGGCGTAGAATAAAGATCTGGTCAAAAAATATTCTACCTGGACGAAATCTTCGTTGGGAAGGACGAGTACGAATATTGTGCTCAGTCGAAAAGCTACAGAGAAGGATGGTCGCAAACACTTTGGCGGCTATATCTATGAGGCTGATGCCGCATTAGTTTGCACATAATGTCATGTCACCGTGCTTCAGTATCGGCAAAATGATGGACATTGACCAGTCAGTTGGGGTGACTTTGGTAGTCCATCAAGTCGAGTACAGTCGATGTTGTGATTCCGTCAAAGCAAGACAATTCATTTTGTAGGCTTCTGCTGGGATACCATTTTCATCCGTTGCCTTCCGAAACTTTAACAGAAGTAACATCGATTCCACTGCATATCTCGTAGTTGGCTCGCAACACTACCGTATATAATGCCAGTTGGTAGCTGTAGGTTCGCAGGTGAACGTATAAGCGGACTCAGTAGCTCGCTTTAGTGTTCTCGCCATCGATGTATTTTGCCAGCTATATCAGTTATCACTTGACCCGAGTTATCCCAAATTGTAGTGAAAGGCAGTTCATATTTGCCTGATGTTTTGCGTTAAAAGTAATAGAGCTGGTGGAAGCAACCAGAGTTTAAAGCTGATTCCATGGAGCCAGCTCACTCTGTCCAATGGTTCTGACTATCGCGTCTTGCTGATCACGTAATTTTGCGTCTCAATGAGTGCAAGTTCTCTGAGTTTGACAACCGACCGATTCAAACTAGCGCCGATAAATAAAGGGTGGCTGTGGAGATCCCGTCCTTCCTCAGTAACCTGTTGTTGCAAGTTCGAATTCATCGCCCTTTGTAGCGCGAATCTCAAGTGTGGTCATCGACTATTGGGTGAAGTTTTATTACCGATATCATCTACAGGTTTGACGTGAACAGTGAATTGATCACGGATCCGTGTAATAAGACTTTCGTTGAACGCTACTCGAGTTTTTGTGTTTGATAATGCCCTAACATTGACACGTTTTGGGGCAGTTTCTTACTTCGATTAGAAAAACGGAGCTAAAGCAGGCACAGACAAGTATGTCATCCGACCCAACTTCCGCACCTCGAAACGATATGCTGTTAGATACTGAGGTGGTCCACCTTGAGCGTACTAAGATGTTGTCTATCTGGTTTGCCGCTCGACCATCGTTGGAATACCATGCTAGCAACTGCAAATGGAGGTGCTGAAAACGATTGTTTGTAACGACGAGATGGTTATAATCAGCAAATGTTACCATTCGTTCACCATTGTCAAAACGTTGGCCCAGTCCATATTTTCCGATGACGTGCCTTGAGGTTTAAAGTCATTGCCCAGTCCTGGCATTCCAGTTTCCAACGGCGAAGATCATATCTCTAGGGGTTTTCCTGGCCACTGTATCTTAAATGCGTTTATGATCATAAACTGGTCGGTTCCCTATGTTCTGCTATGCCGCACCGGTTTGGGAACCCAAGTTAAGTGCCGGGAACCCGCCTTTACCAGTAATCTTTCGTTAACAGCTTTGTGCTCTGCCCCACGCTCCACTTCGACTGAGTTTGCTTCCAAGCCCCCTACCCCTTACTAACAGAGGCAGAAGGGACCAGAATATATAGTCAGCATATAGATAACGATGTGACTCATATGTGTGTTGCCTTGAATTTCACTTTCCGCATTACATTGCTATATTCTTTAATTCGAATCTAACAAATTCGCTTCTAAACAGTTTTACTCGTCTTATAGCTATAGACTACAGATACTTATTGTTAAACCATTTCTTTCGAGTACTTCGTGTTATCGAATTTGTGGTTCATTGATGAGGCCCATTGGGCCTGAAATATACAACTTATTATTTCCATGATGAGTTTAACCTCTTTCTAACCAACAGTTGTCCTTTGCTTGCTGATTAGGTCAGGTCCAAATTATTTTGACAGTGTTTTTCACACATATCAGCGGAGATCGTGAACGTTACCGCAAAGAACTCTAGATTCCTTGTTATCGTGCCTTCTTAGCAGACATATGCTTTATGCGGTAGGCACAGCATTGTATCATGCAATAACGCATAAAAATGTACATGCTGATTTAGATGTACAGTTTTTGGACAATCTCATGCAATAAAATTTAAAAAAAAACTCAATAAAACTCATTTCGTGGGAAGTCAGCTTACGTGGCGTGCACCCAACTAATAAAGCAGACAAGGGAGATATATCAATAACGATGCAGTGCTTGGTTGAGAAATTACTACTTGGTAGCAATGGAAAATCTAACTTTAAAAAAATCTGCAAGCCCGGCGAACCAAAATCCAATCCTTGACCTCCCCGCCGGTGGTTCGCAGGTAACGTGGGGAATCTCAGGACGAACAGAGGCCAATGGCAGGTAACATCAGGGACGTCATCTGTAACAAAATTCTCAAAAAAAATAATGGAGAGAACAGATATCGCAAATGTCAATGCTGCTATGGCATCCCCAGGAAGTGTCGCGCTCCGTGGTAATCTGGTTCCTGGACTGCCGAATATGAAAGCCAGTGCTCCTTACTTGAACAATGCTACGGCGTCCACGGGCAGTGGCGCTCTCCGTGGCTGTCTGGTCCCGGGAATGAGAAATATGCAAGCCAGTACCCTTAAAATCGGTTGCTGGAATGTGTGGACATTGCTTGATCCCGGCCGTAAAGCAATGCTAGCATGCGCATTATGAGACTATAAAGTAGACGCTGCCTGTTTGTCAGAAGTTCGTCTCCCAGACTCTGGAACGGGAGAAATAAAAATCCCACAAGAAGATGCTGAGTACGTGCTCCTCTTCAGCTGCCACAAACGAACACAATACTGCATGAGGTGGCAAAAGCAATGCCAAAAAAATGAGCAAAACACAATCTTAGCACTCAAGCTCATCTTAGGGCTGATGGCCACAGCCCGCTCTAAAGGCACCATTGTAAATATATTTGTGGTTGCCGTTTATTGCCTAACATCGAAAGCGGATGTAGCAGTTAAGACAGAGTTCTATGAAAGCCTTCAAGCTACAGTGTCCAGGATAACACATAGAGACTTAATCTTCATCTCCGGAGACTGAAATGCAAGGACTGGCCCTTGCAAATAAACATCGAGACACGTCATCGAAGAATGCGCACTGGGCCAACGTTGCGACAATGGTGAACGATTGGAAGCATTTGCTGATTATAACCATCTCGTCGTTTTAAACATTCGTTGTTTTGACACCCTCATCGGCAGTTGCTTACATAGTATTCAAACGATGGTCGAACGGCCAACCAAATAGACTACATCTTAGTACGCTAAAGGTGGACCACCTCAGTATCTCACAGCATATCGTTTGCAGGTGTGGAAGTTGGGTCGCCTCACGAACTCCTCTGCGCCCGCATTAGCTCCATTTGTCGAATCGAAGTAAGAAACTGCCCCAAAAATTGTCAACGCATTATCGAACACAAAAACCCGTATAGCATTCAATGAACATCTTACTGCACGGATCCAAGATCAATCCACTGTTCGCATCGAACCTCCAGATGACATCGGTAAGGACAATTCACCCGATATTCAGTGACCACACTTAAGAAACGCGCTACATAGGGTGATTAATACGAAATTTCAAGATAAGTTTACCAAGGAAGGACTGGATTTCCACAGCTTCCCTCCATCTGCGCGTAAATCGAACAAAGAGCACTAACTAGCTTTTATTGAGTGAGATATATTTGATGCACTGGGATTAGAAGCCATTAAAATTGAAAATAATGTGGAGCGTAAGACGATGTGGAAAAATTGTCTGTCAATGAGGAACATTACTGAATGAGTCGATTAAGAACAAAATTAATGATAAGGTTTTCGCATAGTGTAAGACAAATTAAAGAAGTAAACTTGAGCACATAATGGAATGAGTCAACACTTAAAGATTTTTCACTTCTACCAAGACGCCGGAGTTTTCTTTATTTGGTTTAGTGCTTGTGGTGAAGAAAGCAATAAGTCTTACGCTATGGCTACCAAATAAAAATAGTCTACAGTAGGGGATCATACAAATGTTCATATCGGCAACCTTTAAATTAGCACAAGCATGATGATATGGGCGGTCCATAAAAGAAAAGTGTACTATCGACTGTGTTTCGGATTGCACAAGATGCACTTAATTATAGTTAATCAGCCATGGAGCTGCGTGGTAAACAGTTCAGAGTCAAATTTAAAGAAACTTGTTTATCAACTTTGCTCAAATATGCTGTCTTCTTGTATTTTAATTTGTTTCTGTATGATACGTGTTTTTCTTCGGTCACGAATAACTTACAATTATTTGTTGTTTCGCCGATTGCAGATAGACTACGGCTGATGTCTGATATGCGATTGCGTAAACGTAAGGTCATTGCAGATTGAACATCCCTGTAGTCTCTGTGTCACGCGAGTGGTCATAAGCAAACAACATAAAAGCAAACCAGTTAATTAAGCTTAAAAATATGGGAAACTGGGGGTTAACACTAATGGATCCAAATCTAGGCCGTAAGCATGGGTGTAAGCACTACCACTGTTATATGCGTTCTTACGTCTGTCGATAAAACTTGGTAGAACATTTACCTTTTGTATGGTTTTTCCGTGGCCTTCCACTTTAAATCGATATAGTGACATCTGATAAAATAAAAACCTAAATCTCGTAACTTTTGACTGGCCACGAATAAATAAATGCGAAAAATCAATTGACTTGAATAAAATAATAAAGCATATGCCATTCTTAACATATTTGCTGCTTAGCAACTGACGGCATGAAGTGATGATTCTATTAATTAAAGTAAATTTATCCACTTTAAACAGATTTTGTGTGTGAGGTATAAAAATGTAACAATCAATTCAAACGAACATCCGTGTCCCAGGAAGCAATTAAGAAGAATAATACTCAATCGCTAGAACAGTATGTTTATTCACCTGACGTTTCGATATCTGTCTCGTTTTCGTCATCAGAGACATGAGTAGCATAAACAGGTTGAGTATGCACATAAATTGGCAGTATTTATAGAACACAGTCATTACTCTAGGCAAACAGCAACAATTAACGTCTAAAACCATATTGTGCGTTAATTGATTGTCGGCCGGCACGCGGGCTCCGAGCTGTAAACCGTTCATCATGGGCGGTGAGCTTGGGTGTGATTAGTGCTCAGCCGTCTGGCCCGCCGGTGTTGGCGTACGACGAGGTGGTGGCCTGCCCGTTCCTCAAGTGACGGCTTGCTTTGACCAAATTGAATCATAGGAATTAATATGGATTAGGAAAATCGTTGCACTTGCTTATGGATTGCGGACCCGTAAACCATCACTCAAATACTGATTGGCTCACCCGATTGTCACCTCCTGCGAGACTTTCAGCCTCATCAAATTTGAACGTGTGGTCAGGTCTCGTCGAATGAGCCGCAATTTGAGAAGTGGAACCATTTCGCCGCACTGCTGCCACATTTTCGGCAATCTGCGTCCTGAGAAGTCTACCAGCCTGCTTTGACAGCAACACCACTAGATCCTGTAGACGAGTCCAGATGTTTCTTGCCATGGCAGTGGGTCTTTCGGCTTCATTATCTGATGCCTTATGGTTGCCTTCGGCCTGTGTGTGACTCCAAATCCAAGTGGTGCTAGAAGGCGGCCAACTGCTTTCGATACGTTATTGACGTACGGGATCGAACGCCAAATCTTGGGGTTGATGGCCTTTTGTTGGCTATCCTGTTTGCCGAACCTCTGGTTGACGGAGTTGCACGGGTAGGCATATTCACTGAACACTCTTCGAAGAAAGTCTACCTCGGTAAATTCTTCTTCTTCGCTGCAGTGCGTCTTAACACGCCGATACAGTGTTTTTACGCAACTGCATTTGCGGTTGATGGGGTGGTTGCTGTTGTTATTCAGTACTTGCATCGTGTTTGCCGCTTTCCTTAATACCTTAGTCTTTAGACCACCACAACCTTTGGAACCGACAATGAAATTACGAAAGGCCAGCTGGTTGTTCTTTCTTCCTCCATAGTAAATTGGGTGTACGGGAAGACAAATGTGTTGACATACGGCTTGGACTCTCAGTCGGTGCTTAATGTAGACAAGCACCAGACATGCTTAAACGTGAGCCTACGGAAAGCTCAGTGTTAGTTCATGCCTGCAAACAATGTCAAAATTTGTGTAGGAATAACGATTCCCTCTAATATATTATTTTTGTTTTGGTTTCAGTGATATATTTGCGTCTTGTATCATTGTCATCCGCACCAGAAGTTTTGAAATTCCTCTTTTTTTGGCCGGCAACCTCGGAATTGGGAACAGTCACATGAACTTCGTCATCAACATTTAAATTCACAAAAAAATAGAAGTGTTTGAATGAGGAAACAACAACCTATGCAGCTCCCAGTTCATTTAATTTACTTGTTTCTGCCAGAGAGAAATAACAAGCAAGTGGATTTAGCGAAGATGGCTATTTAAAATCGAAATCAGACGTTGCCTCATAGTACAGTTCCACAGGAATAACATGTTTTAGGCTATCACATAATCATTTGTGTCCCACTTTAAGACAATCCTTTTTATCTCTGCCATTCAGTGCACAAAAAACAAAAAATTGACTCCGCGTCGCCATCTACTCAGTCATTCGCTGAATTTAATTCACATCCACCACGGAAAATGAAAATTAAGTCCTACTTCTAAAAATGCTAGAGAAGAGAAATACTGAGTTAAAGATTACACATATTCGTTTGTAGGAAAGAAAAAAGCACAAATATATTCAATAACAAAATTTCGCTGCTCAAAGGTCAATTCCTAGCCAAACAGAAGCGACAGACTAAACGGCAAACCTCATACGTCAGCAGGTGTTTTCACTCTTCATCGCACAGTGACCACGCGATGCCATCTACAAGGTCGAAGGTCAGGTTCTGAAAGATTGCAGAGCCCACATTGATCTCACTATCGTGCCAGTTGACAACCAGTGGCCCACTGTCGTATTGGACAAGAAAAACTAAATAAACAAAGATCAAACTTTATAGACCATCATCAGTCCTACGTTCCACGCAAATCTAACCCATTAAAATCGCTGACACTCGAGATCAACACAACGCTTCTGGTAATGGAGAACGCAGGTGCAATAGTGCCAATCGACAGACGCATTGTGGTGAATCATTAAACGGCGCTTGTTTGCGTCTGTGGTGTCCGAAGTTGCACAAAGGGGGCGCACCCCTCTGGCACATCGTACAGTAGACGCCGTTGATGATGCAATATTTTAGACATATGCGAAGGACTTATACCCTTTTCCTTATCAAAATTGACTCCAGTAGTGATTCGGCTTACCGTGTTCTGTCTTCTGAAGTCATTATAGTAAAAATAGAACGCCAGCTTTTGAGGAGCTTCCTTCCGACTCCTAGCAGAACGTATACATTTAAAAAAAGCTGACTACGTAAGTAGTATGTCCTTTATCATTGATTTTAACTGCCTTTATAAACTCAAATATATTTAATGAAAAACATGCACGAGAAAGTTATATTTGCTCTTGTTTGATAGAAAATTACGTGTTCTTTAACTGTTATACTAAAAGAAAGGGTATTTTGCGGTTTAAAAAAAGTTTGTCCGATTGCTGAACAATTTTCTGAACGGGTGAATGCTACACTCGAATCCAATGTTTGAAAACTGCACACAGTGTGTATCCTGTTTAAGGAAATATACCGTTTTGCATTTAGTGTGACGTAGAAGTTGCTCATACTCATCAAACACTGAAATAGGTTTAAAATATATATTATGCAGTAAACGCAGCACTAATTTATTGACGTATACGATTTTTTATGGATAAAGACCAAAAAATCGTAAAAATCTCATAATTAGCAAGTAAGTTTTAACTGTTAGCTACCCTTCCTTTGAATATTAACTAAAACAAATGCATAAATTGCTATCAAAAAGTAAAAAAATAATTTTCTTGCGCTCGATTTCCATAAAATATATTCTAATTTATACACAAAGTCAAAATCAATAATAAAATTGCACACTACTTAAGAAGTCAGGTTTTACAATTGATGCGTTTTGCGAGGTGTAGGATTGAAGCTCGTTTAAAAGCTGTCTTCATATTTTGACTGAAATGTATTCATAATACACTATACAATAATCAGTATCACCACTGGAGTCAATTCCGATTAGTCTTTCGCATATGTCGAAATATTGCACGATCAATGGCATTTAATGTATCTCTCAAAGTAACTCCAACCTACGAACTGGCAAAGTGGCTGTTCAAACGGCTTAAATACTTGACGGCTGATACTGACCTAACTCTTAGATCCTCAACGCAATTCTTGGAGAATCTTAAAGGCGCAAGCCTCAGGCACGCCTAAATTCTCACCTTCCTTATGTTCTGCCTCATGCCGTTTTTCACATTCGAGCAGGTGAAGGGTACAACCATGGTTTCGCCGATTTCCGGATTCATAGCAGAGGTGGTGCTGCAACGGTTTGAATCGCTGGTTTTCCGACACAACAGATCAACATTCTGGGCTTGGTATGTGGACGACACCTTCGCCGATATTGAGCGGGTCAGGTAATGACATTCAAGGAACGTCTAAACGCCATCTTCGCCGACATTAACTTTACGATGGAGGAAGAAGAAAACAACCAGATGCCTTCTTGGATGTCCCCGTTTGCTGCAAGGAC
>JAYGXS010001580.1:0-13166 GCA_036362985.1 Ligula intestinalis
AAACACAACGAAGGCCCTCTAGCTCTTTTGTCTGGTTGCCGCGTTTCCTGCTCAAGGAGATCATATTGCTTGAACTGCTGATAGAGAAGGTTTTGTTTTAGCCTTATTCTGCTTGTCTTCCTATTTAGCACTGTCAATTGATTCATTTCTCGGACACAAGGCGTGTTTTGTGTAAATTGGCGGATGAGCGACAATGGGAGACAATGGGTGAGCGTGTGTCAAGGTTGCCAGGTCGTGTTGTGGTGCGTGCAGATGGGTTAGCTGGCCTTTCAGCCACTGCGTCCATCCCACCTCAAGACGCCAATCAACTAGGTGGTGAATTGCTCGCAGCGGCAAGCATGTTCGAAAGCCCACCACTGCCAACGCGTACCTCCCCACTGAGGTCGTCTACTGTACTGTATTATGTTTTGAGCTTGGTAATGTACAAGAAAAGAATGGTGTTTTCTGTGTTTTACGCTATAACAAAAAAAAAGATTTGCAACACGCTTAAAAAAGCGATCTAGAGTCAGTTTTTTGGAGGAAAATTCACTCGGAAATGCTCTTTTATGTCCTTCTCCAGCCACCAATATCGTCGAATTTTGTGAAATCGGGTGTCTGTAGATCGCGTTGCAATGCGTAGTGTGCCACTCTCATCTGTCCAGTAGTGGAAACTGGCTCTTTATATTTTTCGAGGCCTAGGGAGGCTAGCCAGACGCCCTTGGTATGCTTTGGGGTCTAACCTGTCGACGTCGTCTAGCGTGGGCCTGAACGCGTTGTTCCCTTTTTGTTTGTGTTTGTATGTCTTCAGCGCTGCGGTTTGGATGCTTTAGCCTTTTGCGCGTGCGACTTTCTCGTGTTGGGGATTTGTCCTTTTGACTCCTCATGTCTGCTGCCGTTCGAAAATGGTGTCGCCAAATTTAACTTGAAAAATGAAAGCAAATCGCATTCGGCAAACTGGGCTTTGTAGCCGGCGACTTGGCTTAGTATCCGGCGGATTTTGCTATGTAAAATTGCGTCCCAAGCTGAATTGGGCTTTATACGCGGCTGGGCTTATCAACCATGGGCTTAATAGCCGGCGCCTACTGTACCTAGAATGTATGGCCTCCCCAAAATTAGACGTGCGACTCCAATCTGTTTTCGACATGAGAAACTCACCCTACCGCTCCACTGCAAAAGGGTATGTCGAACTTTTTGCAACCGCTACGGCGCTGTCTGTACCCCAGAAGCCTAGAAGTCACTGTTGACTTCGTCAAGGCTGTCAATGTTACTAATATTGGCAAAATTAAGAATTTCGCATTAAATGTATTTTCACGGTTTACCAACTTACCGGTTGTGGACACCATAGAGTAACTTTGTGATTGTATACTGGAAACAAACTACCATATTGGGATAGAGTGGAGACGCTAAAAGAAATACTGACTTACTAAACACAAAATGTTTAGTTTCTATGCAATGGCCAGTCATACAGACATATTGCTGGCGTGACGATGGAGTCACCACTTGGACCATTCCTCGCAACTGTCTTAATTGGCAAGGTCGAGGAAACGACCCTCAAAGACACTATCAACAGCTTTGAGTTCTATGGTCGATATGTGGATGATATAGCTTGCCTGAAAAATAAGACTACTGATATCAATGTCCTAGGTAACAATTTTGGCACAGCCATTACAGCACTTAAAGGTACCGTAGAAACGGGGGCAAACAACGAAGTGACTTTTCTTGACCTATTACCCATACCAGCAAATTGTTCAATACAACGCCACACATTCAGAAGGGAAACCTGGACGGAGTAATATATTCATTTTCACAGTTTCGTTCCCTTTATCTCAAACGGAAGTTAGTCCAGACAATATAAGCCAGAATACGAAGCTTCTGCTCTCCTGAAATAGTTGAAGTAAAACTGCAGTATTTACAGAACGCACTCCGTGAAAATGGTGATCCAGAAAGGGTCATCCTTCGGAACATCAAGGAGCGTGTCAAAGGGCCTAGCAAAGTAACGGCAGAAAATAAAGATTTATTTAGATAATTGCCTTTTTTAGGATACGCAGCAAGCGAAATAGTAAGAGACGTCTAAGGGAAGCAGTCACGGGTGCCTTTCCTTCGGCAAACCTACGCATCGTTTTTACAAACTCCTCAGTCTTCGGATGGAGGGCAAAAATAGACTACCGGTACACACCACATCCCTCGGCATATATTTCTTCACCTGCTTCTGTGGAGCGGGATATATTGGCCGAACAACGAGACCTCTGGAGGAGAGGGTGCATGAACACATACCAACCTGGCTAGGGAAAGGTGTAAATAAATCGATTTAAAATTCACTGCTAGCATACTAGAGCGAGACTAACCACCGAGTTGACGCGAGAGAGGCCTTTCAGGTCAAATGCCAGGCTCAAACACACTACTCTAAAGGCTTGTGTAAACAAGTGCTAGCCACATCTGAGGCAGTGGCAATTCGTATAGCAAAACCCGATGTCTGCTTTCAAAAAAACGGCGATCCATGCGGTTTGCATCCCTAGGCCGACTGCACACAGGGATCCCACACCACCAGAAGCCACAAAGTCAGAGTCTAGGGAACCACAGCAGACGTGTCTACGTCGCGTTCCCACCCGCCCTCACCGCGGCTAAGGTCTGCTACACCAATAACCCTACGGTGGATATATCTCCCCTCCTCTCCATCTGCGTTTCTGACGATAAAGCTGCCCCTCTCGACCACGCTGCTCCGACTTCTCCTCCTCGACGTCGGAATAGATACCCACCCGGCGGGGCTCCAGATCCAACAAGGGCTACTGGTCAGTCACGTCAGAATCTACGTAGCCTGAAGCCATGCTACCTGCAGCCACAGAGAGCTCGCCGGGCGTGTGAAATCGATCGTGAGGACGGCCTTGACGCCATGCGCGCCAAAACCTAACGTTCTCAGTCCGGTATGCCCTAAAAGTGGCCGCTCGTTTTACCCTCTATGTTGTTCACCATGTCCCTGTAAAGGCCTGATTATGAATGATTGAAAACAGCTGTTTGGTAGTACGACTTTTCAATTTTAAGAGTGAAAAAAATTGAATTTTTGCAGAAGTTTCCTTTCTATATTCTCCTTAGGCAACCGTATTAATGGTGACTATTCCAAAACGCTATTTTATCCAACAGATTTATTTGCTGTCGGAAGAGGAGTAATTTTTTGGAATTGTGTACATTTCGTTAGATTAGGTTTACATAGTCCTTTGGACGTCCCGTACTCTGGCAAAACGGAGAGTTATTACGAAGCATAGAATTCTGAAATAAAGTATCTCTCTGCAATGGCTTTCAGAGACACTAGGAGATATCTGAAGGCCAAATCGAAAGAATCAGCGTTGGTTTAAAAACCGTTAAATATGATCCTATATTTAGACAGAAATTTACTTACGCATTTTTAAGGTTCACAACTGGACATACATGAACAAAGAGGACCTTTGTATTATTGCATTCAACGTAAGACCTACGCTATGAAAAAGCGTATGGCTGGCAGGAGCTCGCTATGTGAGCCCACTTAGGCAAAATATTATAATTCAGTTTGTAAAATAGCACTGCTTATAACAGCGTGCACAGTCGTGTGACTAAATGAAGGAGATACAAGCATCAACATTACTCCACATCCTATTCACATCGTTTGTTCGCGTTAACGTCCGTTAGCACATGGTTAAACAGTTTCTTGTTCTGACATGTGAGCCATTTACAAATTCAAATAGCCTTAGGTCACGCTAACCACAATCCCATTCTCAGCTTACCTGCCGCGCATTTAAGTGGACTATGGTTATGAATGGCAATATTAGCCGTCGTGGCCTCAGAAATGCGACGGTATGCAGGGTCAGACAAGTGTTTTCCGTTGGTGGTTGTTGAATGTTCAACAACGCCTACAAAATGGCGTGTTTGCAGCTGTAGTGTCTGTATGCCATATTATAAAAAAACAATTTCGGGAAGAAAACCTAGCGAGCTGGTGGGAAGATGTATCTAGAAATGCGGAAGGTCACAGTGTCCGACTTTATCAACAAAACATTGCCAAGCCTTCTTGTCGTATGCGCAATATGAGTGTCGGCGTTTTACAGAGCCCGGTTTGTATGGCGTGGCTAGTGTTCTCTCATAATGCACGCCCACACGCCTATGCGGAAAAATAACTTATGAGCTTTTGCAGAAGTCCGCTGGTATTGGAAAGCAATAGTCAACAGTTGTTTGAAAATAACGGTACATTCAAGTTAATTTGTTTTCAGCCTCAATTTTATGATAATAACACTTCGTAGCTAGGACTTGGTATATTTCTCGGTTAACGTCCACCGGTCAAAAGGCGAATCACACCAGCTATCCCAAAATCGTATTATTTGCGCCAAATATATTCTATGTAGGGTAGAAGGGCTAAGTTTTTGATTTGTTTAGACGTCGTCGGATTTGGTTTGTGTAACCACTTGGACGTCCCTTAGTTTGGAAAAAAATGTGCTGATTAATAGGCCTGCAATCCTGAAATTAGGGCCGTTTCGGCAAAGAATTTGAGGACCTTAAGAACATATCCAATCGTCAATTCAAAGGAAACATAGCGTAGGTTTGTAAACCGATAAATATGATAATGCATTGAGACACAATTTTTCTGACGTATTTTCAAAGTACGAAACTGCACATTTATGAAAAAAGAGGACGTTTGTATTATTGCTGGGAGGAACGCATTACATGACCCCAGTCAGCCAACTAAGGATATTTCCGTTTTTAATGCGGGAGCGGTTGGAATAGGGGCTGCGTGCGTGGAACGCAATGAAGGATATATAATCACTAAAGTAACCCTATAGGCTATCCACTTTTTACAAATAGGCATCCCAAGAAATACAAATTGAACGAAAACATACTTTGGGAGATAGAAACGAAAATTTACAATAACGTTCATTCCTGTTTCCCGAACAATCTTTTTTTCTCAAACTATCCACTACATACGAGTCCTGTTGTGACACCCTGGCTCCTTTGCTTCATGATGTGATAGAAGAGGTGTGGCGAGAGTAGGCCCTCCCCAATGATTGGGGCTCAGGCATCCTTGTACCTGTCTACAAGAAGGGAGATAAGACAAGACGTGGCATAAGTCTTATCGACGTTTCTGCAAAGATTTTCGCTACTGTCCTTCTCAGGCGCTTCCAGTCTGTACGGGGCTCTAGGTCCCGACCCAAACAAGCCAGATTTTGCCCTGGGCATGAATATGCGGATCAGCTATTTACGCCGAGGCGCATTCGAGAATTCCGCCGTAGCTACCAGCAACCGATGGCCATTTGCCTTGTCGACTTTGCCACTGCGTTCGATTCCATCCATCGTGAGTCCATGTGGCGAATAATGGAACTGGATGGAGTGCCGGCCAAACTCATTGCCATGATTAAGGCCTACTATCGGTCTACCACCGCACGAGTCCTGGTCCACACCAATCTCTCTCAGTCGTTGGATATCCGGTCTGGTGTCCATTCACCCATTCTGTTTAACTACGTCATTGTCTGGATTCTCGGCAAAGCCCTACATGAAGAGGATGGTGTTGAATTTGCAACCGGACGAAAACTTACGGATCTTGACTACGCCTATGATATTGCGCTGTAAGCCTCAAACTTTGATGGTCTACAGTCAGTAGTGTCGCGGTTAAATGAGATCGCTATGTCAGTAGGAACGTCCATAAATTCCGGAAAGACGAAGTTGTTCTCGAGCTACATCCCTGACCAGGAAAAGGCACCCCTGGGGAATAATGGCTATCAACTTGAAGAAGTGGACAGCGTTAAATACCTCGGGGCAAGGCTGCTACCTAATGGGCAGAGTAAGGACGACATTGTCTCCCGTATCGATGCTACTCGCTAGGTTTTCTCAATCCTTCGAACCTGTCTATGTATCCGATGTGACATCTTTATCGCCACGAAGCTTCGTGTATACCGTGCATCTATCCGCTCATTCCTTCTCTATGGAAATGAATGCGCACTGAAGATGAGCGAAGACTGGAGGTCTTTGACCACCGATGCTTGAAGATCATCCTGCGAGTTAAGTATAGTGACTCAATCTCGAATGAGATAGCCCGCACCCGCTGCAATCGTATCACGAGGATATCTCAGGCCATTCAAGAAAGGCGACTGGGGCGGTTTGGACACGTTCTCTGTCGTCCGCCTCACGAGCTTAGCAACCCTGCCCTCGACCGAGCACCGCAGCCTACCTGGAAGCGTCGGAAAGGAAAACAACTAAAGATTGGCTCGACACCGTCCCTGAAGACATGGAAGCAGTTCTTAGATCTTTTATATTTGGTCTCCGTTGCTAGGGAAGAGACTGGGTGGAGCTTAACAGATTCACTGCCGTCAATTTTCACGCATGGAGTGGTACTGTCCGTTACCACATTGAGGCTGGCTAGATCAGGCATAATCACAGCCGTAAAAAGCACACTGCGTTCGTTAGCAATAGCGTATAACAAAATGGCTTGTTGTTCTGACATGTGTTCTATTTAGGAGAACCGATGACTATGGGTCAGGCTGACTGCAATCTTATTCTTTGCTGACCTGCTAAACGTTTTAACAGACCTTCGACCGAAGCAAGAACGACAGCCGCTCTGCGCCATTTTTCATGATTAAAATAAAAATGATGCCTTTTGAAATTTATGCAGCTTCCTAAAGGCGCTACTTGAAAAGATGCCACGGTGGCACGATTATTCAGCCCACCTGCGATGAGAAAACAGTTGTGAAATCCCACGCACCGCTAGGCATTTCTCACAATACCTTACTCGATATTCTGTGGTAGGCTGACTTTAAGGTGTATTTCGGTTATATTTTAAGTGCTTACATATTCTTTGCTCTTTAATTGGGGTCACATATTGCAAATACCGCACGTTCGGGGTTAGTGAAAGGTGATGTGCGTTAGCTTTTAAACAATAACGAACCGGCCACTAGGTAATTACCCAGCCGTCTAGCTGAGGATGTTTGATTGTGTTTTATTATAGCCATCCTAACCCATCTGCACTATTTTTTTACTAATACATTCTTGCGAAGGATAACGTCTGGCATTTTAAGTGCCTTGACATGCAGTTGGCTTTCAGTGTTTAAATCCACGGCCTTTCCAATGGTGGATTACTTTGTGAGTCA
Organism: Ligula intestinalis; assembly: GCA_036362985.1. Lineage (NCBI taxonomy): Eukaryota > Metazoa > Platyhelminthes > Cestoda > Diphyllobothriidea > Diphyllobothriidae > Ligula > Ligula intestinalis. The sequence continues at coordinate 7,080 of JAYGXS010001580.1, forward strand.
GCCTTTTAGTGTTCCTTGCTACCATTATTTGGCCGCTAGTCTCCAGCTTTTAGAAAATGCATCGGGTAAATTGACTGCTAAAAGCATGCAGGAAACTCTGGAATGTCCAAGACATGTGAAGTTTGCCACTAGACCGTGCTGAAGCCATGACTGCTCACTCCACTGTTTGGTGAAGCAAAGCTTAAGGGGACCAAAGTAAATTGTTGCAACTTTCTTAAGGCGTAAAAAATCATCAGAGAACCGAAGCAGCCAGCTGCTTGCAGCGGATTTTCATAGTTTCATTCTATAAAAAATGAACTTCTTTTCACAGCATAATGTCCACTTAATTTATAACTGGACTCGATAGGAGACTATTTATTTTCGCACAGTGCTTGTTTATACTCAGCCACACCCTTTTTGCAATGAAAAGCTTAAAACGGGGCACGAAAGCTATCAGCTCTGAGGCAAAAACTATAATATCAAGAGAAAATTGAGTTTTGGTATTTGTGGTCAAAATTACATCATTCATTTTCAGGTATATTAAAAAAAACTGCTCAAAATTCAATTTTTTTCCCCCGACATTACCTACAAAATGGACGATATGCGCACGTAGGTGCCAGCTTCATATCCATTTAAGAGTTTGTAAAAATAGAACTTATTTCAGAACATTTTTTAAGTTTACTTTAAACAATATCAGACTTATGTTGTGGAAATCCTCTTTTGCTCTACAATGTGCTTATGTAATTTGGACAACTTAGAAATATGGCCTACATTACTATCGCATAATAACTGATATTCAAACGTCCAAGTTTATGATAAAGGCTAATAGGACGTATGTTAATTTAAAGCTTTTAATATAAACACCGAACAGTATCTGCACCAGTGATAAAAAGCTCAAACAAATTTAAAACTTTCAATAATTTACCGGAACGTTAAGAATAATCAAAAAAAAATGTAATCCAATACCTGGAAACAAATGGTATACATATAATTTAACCCAACGATCATATCCATATATTAGTATCTCATTTATAGTTACTGTTCACATATGTGTAACTGGCGTTGGACTCTGAAAATTTGGCGTTCCTGAAAAAAATCTTTGTACAATTTTTTGGATAAGAAGGAAGATGTTTCGAGCAATAACGTAGGATAATAAACAATTTGCTCGGGGACTCAACAATTATCCACGCAAATATTCAAAGCGCGAGCATTCTCATTCATTCGTGATTATTTGTGTGTTGCTTTTGAGCAAAACGATGTGCCTATAGTTAATCATTATTATTTTAATGGCCTACATATTTTACGGCCGGCTTTTGATTAATAATCAATCTTTTTCGAATTTCAGAATTTTCCATGAATTAAAGCCAACAAATTAAGCTCTTTAATAGCCTTTGTAGGTGCGAAAATTGCAAATCTTAGCCAACTTGATCACATATCAAAAAAGAACTGATAGCAAAAAATCCCACATTTTTTTGCATGCTAAACGCACTGTATTATTGAATTATTTTATTCTCCAATCTACGATTATGAATACACCAAGAAGTCACAATAAATAAAATTAAAAAAACAAAGTTAATTGTGGCCTAGCTTCTACAATAATACAGAGAATGCAATGCCTGCATAATGTTTATGTTTTGACTGATTATTTATATTTATTAGGAGCCCAACTTTTATGTGGGTTTGAACTCCACAGAGGCCGCAAATTTGTCAAAATTCGGATAATATAATTATTTTTATTGATGATTATTAAGTAAATAACCTTTGCAGGTTGATCGAAAAAAATAGTGTGATTGACAGGAAAGATGAGAGAGGAGGGCGGAAATTAGGGTCCGAAACTCTGATCAACGTTTGGAGGGGCTGGTAGCCGAACGAGGTGATAAGCTGCTGGCTGTTAAATAAGCGAATTTTGGTCAAGGCAACTGCGGCGCCGCGACAAAGTTGTTTTAAGCGCACAGTAGCGGTTGGCCCAGCCTAATGGCGGCCGCTTCTGTCGTAGAAAACTGGTGCTGTGTCAATTCCCTTCCTCCCTTGAAAAGCGCACTAGATTGTCTACCAACCCGCATATTTTAATAACTCAATTACTATAAAAATGTAAAGGACTGACGATAGTTTATCGAAAGCAAACGCATGTTCCTCAATTTTATTTATGAAAATCTTAAAAAGAAAGTTTTCTTAATTTATTATTTTTAAACTTTTTAATCATTTTTTTGTTTTCTTCATATGCTTTACATAAAAAAGTAAGCTGTTCGGATGACCATTTGCGTGGTTGCTTACAGTAAGTGACAAATCTGATAAAAGGTTGAAGATTGGAGGATTAAACACAAACTTGAGTTCGTTAATTAAGTTCATTGGGTTGGCTTGAGGCGCAAATTGCTGTTTACTAGAATTGAATTTCATTCAGATGAATATAGTTTGAAAAACTATAAGCGGAAATGGGCGAAATCCAAACTTTGTTGACTTTTAAGTAATCGTCTATGCTATTAAGTGCTGCAGAGAAAAGATTCTTGTTTCTGCGTGCTGCAGTATAAAACTACATTCATAAAGTGCATGAACTGTTACATTATATGCGCTTACAACAGATAAAATTTTGTTTTGCGTTCATAAAGTTGAAGGGCGTGTACGTACGAGATACATAATTATGTTCGAGGAAAGATCGATTAATTTAGTTAGCATATGTTTGCTAATTAACATCGTTAACTAACTTCATCCAAATATTATCAAAATATAGAAAAAAATCAAGCAATATCAAATTTTCAAACTGAGCAGACAAAAACTTATAATATGAAAGAATATTGGGTGATATTTTGAGTCCCTCTGTTGCTCAATTGCATAAACAAACGCTGCCGTGAAGATAAGGAACGTATTGAAAACTGCTCTGGTTTACACAGAAATGTAAATTCTCTCATTTCCAGCACAATCTTTCCTCTAAGCTTTACGGAGGACAAAAGCCGGTCAAAACATACCATTTTGATCTTGACTTTATCTTCAAAAGAGGTATGGTACACAGAGATTCGACTTCGAACTATCTAACTAAAGCGCTTTATGAGGAGGTAGCTTGTTGTAAAAATGTTTTTTAATTTATCTTAGGCGTATTCATTATCGGCTTTTGTTGTGGAGATTCATTTTTCTCGGGATTTAGTTGGCATGTTTGGGCGATTTTAATGTCATTACCCATGGAGGCAGCTATCAAAGGAGGAATGTTCAAGAACTCATTATTAAGATCAATAATTTTAAGATATTTCTTATTTCCAAGTTTTCGGTAAATATTTTGAACGAAATCGGTATTTATGGACAAACAAAGCAAAACAGTGAAATTTGTGAAGTTTTCAGTGGATTTTCAAAAACATTTTCTTGGTCGTCGCACTCGGACTCTCAAAATATTTTTTTAAATGTCACAAATGGAACTTTCTTTCAATATACACAAGAAAGTATGAATTTGATTACAAGTACAGCCGTAATCTAACTTTTTAGTAAACAGCTAGCCTATCCGTGTTTGGCAGTCAATCTATTTTTATTCCACACAACAGCCGGGATATGATTTTCATAAAAAAGTCTTTTTGCAACCGTCAATCGAAATTGATAAAAAGCACGCAATAACCTTTTCGTGCATTCAAAACAGATTTTTTTACGAATCATTCACATTGAGAACAACTGCAGTTAGTGTGACCGCATCCGTTTCTAACACATGTAATGCAAGTTTAAATGTTAAAAGAAACAATTGAATTCAAGAAGATTTTGTAATAACTTGCCATCCTATTCCATTACCCAGTGCCTTATACATATTTGTATTTCACATTGGACTATTAACTTTTAATTTTGCCATTACCTGAGTTTGCAGATTTTTGTGAAAATTACATTTTTATGGTAGTGAATAGTAACTTCTCAACCAAACTCTGATACTGTTATGATAGTTTGGGGTCAGGCCGCGTGTGCTGACTTCTAACAAAATAACTTTTATTACCTTTTTAAAACTTATTGCATCACATAGTACACTCACTGTACTTGCTTAGGCAATAAAAAGTGACAGAACGCAGCAAGCAAACATTCTGCGATTGCATGCATTGAAATAACCTTACGACGAGACTAGACTGAACACATGGTGCGTTATATAAATTGAAAATTTTACACGTTCTGATAATGAGTCGTTTTAAGGTTACTAATGGAACACTCGCAAACATTAGTGCTTGCCCTTAGGCGTTACGATCGCATCCTGAGGCATATTCACATCCAAGATACACAGTCGTAAAGGGAAAAGTTCAGCTTGTGACCCGTCTTATTCAGCATTGCGACGGGACAAGCTGTGTTTTCTGGGATACGGAAAGCGTATTTGAACTTATTGGCTGAAAATCAGTATATGCCCTATCTTCTGCAAGAGAACTTCAGTTCTGTAAGATTAAGGATCGCTCACAAACTGGCATTAACACATGTGAGAAAACATTCAAATGATAATAAACCACCTTGAGCAATTTATACATGTCCAATAAGATTGTTTAGGAATACTACTTTTTCACACAATCACCAAAAACGGAAGAAGTAAACGAACACTGTAACGGTGGTCACTTCATGGAAAAAAAATGCCCTGGTGTCATCGTAACCGTACAGGTACGCTGTGTATTAAGACAACTTCCCTTTATATTTATGTTGTTATTTACCATACTAAGAGCCTGTGTACTACCTTAAAGGCCCAGACAGGCGTTTCAACGGTATTTTGTCCTTTGTCTAAATACATAGGCATTTGTCGTAGTGGCTTCCACTAGGTCTCGGTATTTTCTTTAAATTAAAGTGGACATTTTAAGAGTTTCCATGATATAAACCTTTTCCAAAAATTGAGATTATGTACTTTGCGCATATTAAAAACTTCAAAATAGGCTTCACCGTAAAAACACTTCTTTTAAGGATTATTTGTTTTGGTATTTGTATTTTTCGATCATTATCGCAGACTCAGTGAACGAAAAATCACTGTAAAGAGAAAACGATGAACACTACAAAACATCGGATGAAACTTTACTTGTATACAATTATAAGAATGTATATAATTTGGTCCTGCAATAAAAAACCGTTTTATTTATTTATTTTTCGGGCCATTTTCAGTGTATTTTGCCTTTTTTAAGTGGCCCATACCTTTTAGAGAAATACAGCAGCAAGTGTTAATTTCTTTTAAATGAAAAATAAGTTAATATATCTTTTTATTGCCGCTTAACAGGTAATATAAGAACCGATTTCCAGGATGCCGAACGCACCCAGTACTATGTTATACTTTCCAAAGACCGGTTATGGTAAGAATTTGGAAAACTCGATATCTCCGAGATCCTCAAATATACTTTAACCTTTATTTTTTCATTTTGAAAGTACAATATCATTTCCAAGAATTAACTGGTTGATCGTATGCAGATATGCTCAAATTATTGCTTAACCGAGCTGCAAGCAAACTCTTCTATCTCTTGCCTGATTTTTTTAAATGTCAGCCTATTAACTGATTGTTTGTGAACGTTCTCTACCTACAATCGAAGCTTGCTTGCTTTTGTAAATCAGAATAAATGATTGCGTCCAGTACTCATTTACTGAATATCTGACCTGTGATAAATGTTTTCTTACAATCGGAAGTATGTTGCATTCATGGCAATTTATAACTTTGGACACAGGCTGCGTTTAACGAAGTGTACTACTGACGTTTCTGTATAAAATTGACCGCTTCGAACATCCAAAGAATAGGCCACCTGGTAGAAATTGCCTTAGGTTTCACGACCAGCTCATAGTCTTGAGTTTGCATATGAGAATGCCTGTCACTCTCCCCTCGAAGTTGACTACGCAGACGCAACCTTAGTATTTAAGAAATTGTCAGCATGTAGCGTAAGGACAGTGCCTAGCTAGGTCAATCAGCCCGGGTAAGTGCGTCGAGCACAATCTATTTTTTCATCATCCTCTGATGAAGTCTACGAAAGAGCACAAAAGATTGAAATGTGAAGCATTACATTCTGAACCGCATCCTAAAAGGGAACAGGTCAAATTCTATGATCTTCTCGACAACAATTCCTACCGCCAACTATTTATTTCGAAAAACTTTTGTCGTAAAAAACGGCAATCGTACCATGGACATTACAATCATTG
>JAYGXS010001581.1:0-13165 GCA_036362985.1 Ligula intestinalis
TCATGCAATTGCAAAGTGGCTGGCAGAAAAGTTGAAACCGATTCGGCACCAAATAGCACCGCATAGCCTACGGGACACGTTTGAATACGTCGAATCCATAAGAAACACTAATATCAACGGTAAAACGATGTTATCCCTAGATGTCGCGTCACTGTTCACCAACATTCCCCTCACAGAAACCATAGAATTTTTGTGTGACGAGATTGTTAAAAAAGAGTTACTAATCGGCATGCCGATCGGAGACATGAAGCAATTACTCTTAAGCTGCATCTTAAACGTGCAATTCAGCTTTAATGGCCATTTTTTCCGCCAAATAGATGGGGTAGCGATGGGATCACCGCTTGGACCTCTTTTAGCGGATACTTTCATGGGCAAAATGGAGAGCAACAAACTTTCTCCTATTATGAAAGACCTTCCAGCCTATGCTCGCTATGTGGATGATATATTTATAATAGCAGACAGAAGACTTGAGCTTGACAAATTCTTAGATAAAGTGAACCAGGTGCACTCAGCGTTAACCTTCACTTTGGAAAAAGAGGACAGACAGTGCCTCCCCTTTCTGGACGTCCTCCTCAGTAGAGGATCTGATGGATCAATAATTAGAAGTGTAGTTCGTAAGAAGACCTGGACAGAGCAATACACTAACTTCTACAGTTTTGTGCCACTAAGTCAGAAACGAGGCCTCGTCCGCTGCCTCACGAACCGAGCTAGGAGAATATGCTCTCCAGAGACACTGGAGGATGAACTCACACTGCTTAAAAATACCTAACAAGACAATGGGTTTCCCGATAAGTTCATCGATAAGTTTATGGAGGAACGTCCACCAAGACCTGAGGTACCGACGGCTGAGAAGAAAACCGTATTTCTTACATTGCCTTTGCAAGGAGATCCAGCAAGCGAACTTCTACAGCTTCGTCTGAACGCTGCAATCGCGCGTACATATCCAGCAAAGTTACGATTATTGTTCTCAAGCACTCCACTTCTTCGCCTTGAAGGCAAGGATAGACTGCCGTTCCAGACCACATCAATGTGTATCTACAACTTTATATGCTCCTGTGGGGCAAGTTACATTGGTCGAACGATTAGACGTCTATCCAAGCTCATGCGAGAGCATCACCCTGCGTGGTTAAACAGAGGCGAAACTAAGTCGATATCAAGCGCAATTCTGGCTCACTTGGTAGACAGCGGTCATCGGGTAGACGTCAACCAAGCATTTAGAGTCGTCTATAAAGTTCCGGCTAAACACTCTAAGTTCCTGCGTCAGCGGATACTTGCGACGGCAGAAGCAGTCGCCATTCGCCTCACAAACCCAGTTTTATGTGCGCAGAAAGCATTTGTAGCGGCTCTAAGGCTCCCGTGGCCAAAAGCCCTTTCGACATCCGCCCTCACGCCTCTTACTACGTCGCGAAACAATGATGAGACAGTGGCATCAAGCATCCAAAGGTCACCGACACAGTCTCAAGACGTTGACACCTTGCGTCGTCACACAACCCAACAAAACCCGAGACGAGGACCACTGGATGACATTAACTAATTGTCTGACTCCTTCCCCTTCCCCTCTCCCCCCACCCAATTTCTCTGTCCCCAATTAAGACTAGAATCTGATCCCTTTGATTCCCCCTTGATCCTGTTACACCTCTCTCCCCCTCTCTCCCCCTTGTTACTACTGCTTGGTTTGCCTAAAACTTTCGTTAACTCTACCCTCCCTTATATTACTGTATTGCCTGATGATGAATTAATCGAAAACGTTCGTTCGCTTAACTTGACTTCCTTAATTCACTTATTATCCTTGTTGCATTCTGATTCCTTCGCGGAGAATGCCATATCTGTGTTAGCGTAGATGTTCTCAGAGCGTGTTTGCACAGGATGCCATTGCTCGTCATGATACGCATAAATCAGCTTATCGGAAGAGCATTAGCCTAAGGCAAAGGTTTTTCATGATGCGCGGGTTCAAATCCCGCCAAACGCCTAGAGTTTTTAACACTTGGGTCAACCCAAATTAAGCAAATTTGCAAAACAAACTTAAATATTAAGTCAGCCTAGTAGTCATTCTGGTGGATGCTAGATGATTGCTTATGAAATCCTGCTTGGGCAGTCAACTCGCTCCCGTAATGGTGGATTCCATATGAGCGAAAAGTTGAGCGGGTAATATCGATCCAAGTGTGATTAAACTCATGGCGTGAAGCGGGCCTTTGTAGCTTAGCGGAAAAGCATTAGCCTGTGGCAAAGGCTTTCTATGATGTGTGAGTTCAAATCCCGCCGAATGCCTAGAGTTTTTCACACTTGGGTCAACCCAAATTAAGCAAATTCGCCAAACAAACTTAAATATTAAGTCAGCCTAGTAGTCATTCTGGTGGATTCTAGATGATTGCTTAGGATATCCTGCTTGGGCAGTCAACTTTCTCCCGTATTGGTGGATTCCATATGAGCGAAAAGTTGAGCGGGTAATATCGATCCAAGCACAACTCAGTCAGTGGTCGGAATCTCCTCTGTACTAAAATTTGTAACGGTTAGCTTGACCTCCCTCGTAAAAACCGACTGAAAGGACCTGGATCGATATTCAGCCTTTGCTTGGTTCTCGCCAATTTCTGTGCCGTCACCCGTTTTTAACAACGGGATGGGGTCTCTTTTTCGGGAAGATCGCCTAATGTAGTTGTAGTATACCTTCGGATTTCCTACTGCACAATTTATTAGGTCACTCTCGAAGCTTTGGCAGGTTTTTATTACAAGCCCTTTAACCCTATTTCTCTGCGCTTTGTACTTGTTGTGCGACTCGGTGGTCTTCTCTCGCCGATATAATTGCCACAGCTTTCCTTTACGATTAACCTCCCTCTTTAGCGTGTTTATTAGCCACTGGGGCCTATTAGTGGCTTTCGTTTTCGAGATGGGGCTGAAACTGGTGATTAATCCAGGAGTAGAGACCCAGAAGGATCTGGGGTGTGGTTCACTCCCTCACTTAAGCCATCACTCCACTGCCTGAAGATGGCCAAATCCGTAATTTCGAGCTTGTACCTAATCAAGCGCGCCTTTGCTAAATTTTATGAAGTTGTCTTTAGCAAGGTCTTCGGCACGTTTGTGCGACCCCAACTGGAATTTGCCATCCGAGCATGAAACCTTGGACAGTCAAAGACTAAAAAACCCTTGAAAGGGTACAACGACGGGCAACTAAGTTAGTGTGAGGCCAAGCGTACCTTCCTTATGAGACACGACTGACCAATCTCGACTTATTTCCTCTGGATTACAGACAGCTGCGCGGTGACCTAAAACAGGCATTTCGCATGCTGCGGTGTCAGAATGGTTGCCTAGCATCCAACGATTTCTTTGAGCTGGCCACTACTACTAGATTGCGCGGATACCCTCGCAAACTACGTGTGACTGAAGATGGAACACACGAAAATTCTTCTTCTCTAAAAGGTTAATCCAGGCATGGAACGCTCTACCCGCATACATGGTCATGTCCCCATCTGTGGACACGTATAAGATGCAGTTGGATCAGCATAGAAAAAGACATTCTATGTAATGATACCAGACTAATTACATTACCACCCGTCAGCAAGTAAGATTTACCACCAGATTCTCTGACAGTAATACCCTTTAAAAACATACTACTCGCTACTTTTTAGTAATGTTTTCATTTAGAATAATGATTGATCGCGAGTCCCGTATGAGGGGCGCATCTCCGACAGTCGGTGATGTTCTCTAGGCCGCCGCAATCTTCTCCTCGTGTGACCATTAGGATATTTAACAACCGCGATGGCCTCCTCCTGACATGATCCAAAGACTTTCAGCAGCAGGACATCCGATTAACATATTCCCTTCGCCTTCCCTCACCCCCACGGGCAACAGTTTCTCTCCTTAAAATCCCACAACTGGCATTCAAAACTAGACTAATGAAAGATGCCTAAGGAGTTTTTTTACTGTCTGCCCCCCTACCGCAGTTCCATTACTGGCAATGCCACATGTTCTGCATCATAGCTATGTACAAAGAGGGAGCTCAAAGGTATTTACCTATATTTCCCTGATAAAAATGAACTGAACTCCAAATTAACGCCCACTAAAGATGACTAGATAACTGTATTAACACTTTGAAATGATAACTGTTCTTTGTACACTACTCTCAAGTCTGACGATGACCTGGGGATCCAGTGTCGAAAATTTACTGAATAAACTTACTCATTTTCCCAAAGGACGCCTTTCCTTGAAATAATAATATCATATTGGAACTTCACTTAAGGAGGGGATGCGTTATCTTTTTTGCCTAACAATATTGAGGGCGTGTTCGCATTGGTTGACATTTCGCGTCATGATACGCATGAGTCATTGATAATGATTTCTCCGCAGCGATCTCTTCCTTGATACCAATTGGTCTTTCTAAACCAAAGTACCTACAAAGTTAATAATTACGTATTGGGATTTCCGACAACAAAATGGATACGTCTTATGCATTTTCTCTGGTGCATTCGGGCTGTTAAATTCTTCCAATAAGTTACCGGCAAGTGAGCGAGTTCGCGGCGCATTTGTTAGATCTTTGGACTTCTTTCTCACAACGTCGGGGTTTCAGCAGTCTTGCAGTGCACATGTTTGTGGAGCAACGTGCTGTCTTGCTCAGTAGTCGGCTGCCGACATAATAAATCTCTTTTATCATGCTTTCGCTCTCGAGCTCCATGTTCATATCCAAACTAGATCTAGGTACTAAAGACAGCTAAATATTTCTGAAAAGCCAAAACTTGCTCTACATTGCCACCTAAAGGTATTGTAGAACTTGAACTTTTTTAATGAACCGTCCTTTATCTCTTCAGCTTAGTATTTGCCCAACAAAGGTTGTGACTGCATACTGGCCTCCGATTTCCAAAGTGGGTAGGATTATGTCGTTGGGTCGTCTGGGAAAAGTATGAAGCGCGCCCCTCGGGCTAACGTTTACCTGATTTTCGGGGAGATGACGGCCGGGGCATGTGAGCGAACAGATTAGATCCCCATAACTTTGTTAAATAAAAAAACTACGAGGGCAAGTTGGGTCACGTACTCAAACCTTGGGAGAAGACACAGAAACGAGCTTTAATGTCATCGCTAACCCCCCGCCCAACCAACGGCGAACGCGTATATGGAGGGGAGTGTGCCCAAACCCCGGGCGAGGGAACTGAGAGGCATCTTCCAGTGGTATCACCAACACCAACTAGGGAAATGTTTAAAGAAGAACAAAAGTGGCGAGATTATGTAAATCACCCTACTTAAAAATTGTAAGTAAGCGATAATTTTCGTGGTTAGTTCAAAAGGCTAACTTTTCTTAGTTTGCCGATTATGGCAACTATGGAATGCGATTGCCTTCGAAGAACCGCTCTGCAGTTCAATGCCATCAGCAAATCCCAACTTGATCAATGGGTAGCGTGTAGAAAACCGGAAGATTATAGGTAATTCAACCTTCTGAAAATGTGTAAGTAGTTGATTATTCTAGATAGGAGAATATCCGACCCCTCGATATAACCTCACCCCAAAGTGCACGCAAAGGCCTAGTATAGTATAGTGGGCGCACAGCCCTCCACTCAGCTTGCAGGCGGGAGACTTTTGCAAAGCGAGTGACATCCACCTATGCTCAGCTGAAATTCTTACATAGGTGCCTTTAGGAGAACGTCTTACCGAAAAGCCTCAGATATAGACCGCCCCTGAAAACTGACCTATGCCAACGGACAAAGGCAGAAATGGAGAAGAAACTTATGCAAATTATGATAGGAGACTGCCATGAACGCATTCTCAAATATCAAAGAACGATTGAACAACATTCCTCACCGTGCCGCTCGATCTTTACAGTGCTCGAGCTGGAAGCCCTCGAAGCCGAAATCCTAAGCAGTGTACGGCGCCACTGCAAGTTACGCGATGACCAGTTGGCTGTGAAGTTTGAAAAAATCAGTCCACCAAAGCAAGACTCTTCTGATGAGGTTCTGGTTTACAACTTGCCCTCCCGTCCTCTCACTCAGCAACAACTATCTGTTCTATCCTATGACGCAAAGTTCAGTACGAGAGATGCTCAACCAGAGGACTTTGTGGCATCCTTCGAATCGGCGCTTCAGAAATGCAAGGTAAATGAGGAGTGCAAGAGTGTTTCCGAAAAGAGGGAGCGAGTCAGCAAAGGCGAACAAAACTTGGTTATTGACAACAACCAAGTGATCCAACGTCATTGTTCTCACCTTGGATAGGTCCGTTCCGGATAACCACACAGTCGGCTCAGTAGGGGGAGGATTGAGCCCAATCGAAAAACATACAGAGGCAGAACGAAGAGTAAAAAACATTTGGTTATTTACAACAATCATGTGGTCCAGCGTCCACTGTTCTCCTCCAGGAAAGATCCTCCCCGGATGACCGCAAAGTCGACCCGGTAAGGGGCGGGGAGAGCCTGACTGTAACCACTTCTCGAGCAAACAGAAAGTTAACTTTCATGTACACAAATGCACAGATTATGCTTTCAAAGCTAGACGAGCTGAAGATGCATGCCTTTGAATGATCCCCAGATATAGTTTCAAAAACGGAAACTTGGCTGTCTGAAAAGGTAGCCGACGGTGAGGTATCCATGCCTGGCTATCAACTATTCAGAAAAGACTCAGAAGGTCATCAAGGCGGTGGCGTAGCAACATACGTGAAAAATGGACTCACCGTTTTAGACAAAATGGATAAACTGACGTGTACTTCCGAGGCCATCTGGCTGTCCATTTAAGTACCAGGTGCACCCAACTTCGATGTACTGACACTCTACCGACCACCGTGAAAAGAGCCCGTAGTGGATGCCTCCTTGCTAGAGGAGCTGGAAAAGATTACTGTACGATTGGACGTCCTGATTGTGGGGGACTTTAACGCGCCTCACATCAACTGGGGTGCGGCCTGCACACATAGCTCCGATCTAACCTTCGACAGTTGCTTTCTGAGCATGACTCTAAAGTTATTTCTCACGCAACACGTCACTTTTCCGACAAGGATGCGCGATGGCCAACAGTCCAACTGTCTGGTCCTCATTCTCACGAAATCGCAGGACAGCATCGACGAAGTGTCATGTCTCCCACCACTAGGTAAAAGCGACTATGTTGTACTGCTATGGAAGTACTCGTTATTCTCAATACCGGAGAGACCCTCAACAGCCAACAGAAATATTTGACGAGACGATTTCGATCGAATGAAGACCAAACTCACGCGCGCCGAGTGGGAACCTCTATTTTCTGGAAACATAACTGCGGACTGGGAAGCGTTCCGAAACACACTGCACAGACTCATCTACAACCACTATCCAATTTCGCGAAAAAAGGTGACCACTAGACCGCGATGGCTTACGCCGGCCTTAAAAATAGAAGTAAACAAAAAGCGGAAGCTTTGGAAAAAATGCTAGCAGACAGGACTCCTGCATCTGTCAGTGCCTACAAAACTCAGAGAAACCGGGTCAAGGGTCTTATTCTCAAAACAAGACGGGCTTTCGAAGCAGACTTGCTAAACCGGGCCACAGTGAACCCCAAACTGTTTTACAGTTACCTCAGGCAGAGTACCAAAAACAAGGATCCGATAGCCCTGCTGAGGACCGCTGAGGAAAGAGACTTAATAGATGATGAAGCAAAGGCTGATCATCTTTCAAAATTTTTCCGGTTGGTCTTCAAAAAGGAAACGACAAACGATCACCCCACCGACGACACCGAAGCGGATATAATAGTTGAGACTGTCCAATTCCCCGAGACTGTTGTTCTTAAGGAACTCTTATGGTTAAAAGAATCTAAGTCACCAGGTCCCGACGACGTACCAGCCAAGATTTTGAAGGAGCTCGCCAATAAGTTGGCCAAACCACTCTCTATGCTCTTCCAAACCTCCTTCGAGACCGGATGCCTACCAGCAGATTGGAAATCCGCGAGGATTACGCCACTATACAAGGGGGGGAAGCCGGGTCTCAGCGAATAACTACCGACCGGTCAGCCTTACTGCAATCTGTTGCAAAATCGTGGAAAAAATTATCAAGCAACAACTTATGCAGTTCCTGGAACAAAACCATCTGCTATCGGATGCTCAGTATGGTTTTCGTAGAGGTAGGTCCTGCGTAACAAACTTGTTCTACTGTTAAGAACGGTGGACTGAGGCAGTCGATAGTGGAAACTCAGTGCGCGCTGTCTATATTGACTTCAAAAAGGCTTTCGATAGCGTGCCGCACCACCGCCTCCTTCATAAACTCAGCCGCATAGAAGTAAGGGGTAGGCTCCTTACGTGGATCAAAAGCTTCCTAATCGGTCGCGCGCAAACTTTCCACGTCAGCGACAAACAGTCAGCCAAGGTTGAGGTTGAGAGTGGTGTTCCCCAAGGCTCCGTTCTCGGCCCTATATTGTTTGTTATCTACATCAACGACTGTGTCCGCGAACTGGATTGTGGTATCGCCATGTTTTCCGGTAATATAAAACTTTGGAGCGTAATTCGAACTGCGGCTGACGAAGTGCACTTACAGGAAAATTTAAATAGACATCAAAAATGGTCGGTGGACTGGCTCTTACCGTTCAATGAGAGCAATTGCACCACAATTCGAGTCGGCAAATCCGGTTCTTCAAACGGCACGGCTTACCGACTGAATGACATACCATTGAAGGAAGTGAACGCCCAGAAAGACTTGGGAGTCTGGATCACGCCGTCACTTAAACCCTCCCTGCATTGTATAAAGGTAGTCAAGTCCGCGATGTCGATCCTATACCTCGTCAAACGAGCTTTTTCTACCTTCAATGAAGAGTGCTTCACAAAAGTCTTCGGAACCTTCGTACGACCGCACCTAGAATCCGCTATCGAAGCTTGGAGACCCTGGGCCACGAAAGATATCAACATCCTGCAAAAGGTACAACGGCGCGCAACCAAACTTGTTATGGGGCAGGGCTCGCAGCCTTATGAAACAGGGCTGTCGAATCTCAACCTCTTTCCATTGCGCTACAGGCAGCTTTGGGGGCCTGATACTAGCATTCCGCGTATTACGTCTTCAAGACTGCCGTCTTATATCAGGGGATTTTTTCGAATTAGCAACGACCGCGAATCTGAGGGGTCATCCTCTCAAATTAAAGGTGACAGGGGCCAGGCTGGACGCTCGGAAACGCTTCTTTTCAAAAAGGGTGGTCGGAGCGTGGAATGCGCTTCCTCAGGACGTCAAAATGTTGGAATAGCTAGAGGGTTTTAAGCGAAAACTGGATCGATATAGCAGTGCACGATGGATCGTAACAGACAATTTGCAATAATAATACTACTTCCATTTTTTCAGTAGTATTAGTTTTTCGATCCATTCACGTTTGCTATTTGCAACGCCCTCCCACGCATAGCCTTATGCGAAGGTCTCCGCGGTCTACCCTTCTTGGCTATCTGCGTACCGTGATTACCCCGCTAGCGATCTTATCAGTCAGACCTGACGGCCTAAACATTCACCCTTGGTTCGACCCAAAGCGGACTGTTGAAGATCTGGACGGATGCCTCTGTTTTCCAGTTCCTTTGGCGTACTCTGCAATCAGTAAGGAAGAATCAGTACGCGGCTTCCACACGGTGATGATCCTGGGAACCTTTGCAATGCCCCCCCTGTTGGAACCCCCTTTTTTCTCCTAAATCCCACGCATTAGCCCCACAAGAGCGACAGTTTTTCTCCTAAAAATCCCTGAGGATTTTTTTTCACTGTTTGCTCCTATTTTCATCCTATGACACAGGAAAACTGGCCTCGCCAACAGTCTGAGAAACACATTTTCTGCTACCACTGCACATATGTACAAATAGGGCACTCAAAGGAATTTTTCCTACATATCCCTCAATATACTGATACTGATACTGAATGTCATGCGACAACAAGTGGCAAAGTTACTCCCTCAGCACAAACGCCAAACGACGATTTCAAAAGCAGAAGAACGAGAACTTTGATGATGATGATGATGATGATGATGATGATGATGGTGGTGGTGATGATGATGATGATGATGAGAACTTTATTTTGATGAGTATAAGAAAATTTGAGGATATCGCTATCTTGGCCGCCGATAAAGGACACTCTATAGTCGTCATGGATAAGGCTAAGTATGGGGCAAAGGTGGACAACCTATTCATGGACAAAGAATCCTATACGCCATCAACTGCCAACGGGTTCAAAAAACTCAGGAAAAGTATAAAAAAGACGGTCGACAAACTGCGAAAGGCAGGAACCTTCACGAGAAAAGAAGCACTGGCCACAAAAGCCACTGATGGCGTGCTTCTATGGCCTGCCAAAAGTCTACAAGTCAGGAGTGCCCATACGCTTCATCGTCTTACTACGTGGCACCCCAACAGTTGGGCTGTCAAAATGACTGTATCAGCGACTTTCTTTCTTCACCAAGGATTCACCGTGGACAGTGAAGTCGGCTGAAGAGTTATTGACGCACCTTCAGCATCTTAAAGTAGAGGTAGACGAGATGATGGTGTCATTCGATGTAATCTCGTTATTCGCCTCTATCCCATTCGCACTGGCTATCAACACTATCGACGGCGTTCTGCGTGAAAAATATGACGAGACCCAGAAGCAACTCCAACGAGCGCACATCATCGAGCTCCTCGAAATGTGTCTTAAGACTGTTTTTCACCTTCAATGGCTAAGTACACGAGCAAAAGAAGGGGACACAAATGGGCTACCCTCTGTATGGACTCATTACCGAAGCAGTTGCGCAGAGATTTGAACAGCTAGTCTTCAGCACAGACCCCCCGAAGTTCTGGGCCCGGTACGTCGATGACACATTCGTCATACTAAAGCGGAGCCACGTACAAGCTTTCAAGACATTGCTGAATTCGATCTTTCTCGACATCCAGTTCACCATGGAAGAAGAAGTCAACAATCAGCTGCCCTTCCTTGACGCTCAAGAAAAAAACTGGCAGACGGGAAGAGAAGGACAACGGTCTACTGTAAGAGCACTAACACCAGACGCATTCTTCACTTCTAAAGCAACCACCCTGTTGGTCACAAACGCAGTTATGTCACAAACCTCTTCCGACGTGTTCAAACACACTGTAGCTACGACAGTGGGAAGCAGGAAGAGATGAATTTCTTACATGCCCTTTTCAAAGCCAACGGTTATCCGAAGTCCTTCATCCGCAAGTGCCTTAAGAAGCCTCGCGTGCATCGGTCGAGCGAAGAAGAAAAGCCAAAATTCTGGCTCGGTATCCCCTACGTGAAAACTTTTCAGAGGCGACTGCACGAATCGTATAACCCTTTGGGATCGAAGTGGCGCATAGACCAGATTTTAAAATCAGACAACAAATCATGAAACCCAAAGACCCGGATCCAGCAACTGAGCAATCAGCCGTAATCTACAGCCTACCATGCAAAAACTGCGAGGTGAGGTATGTTAAGGGAAACGGGCAAACGCCTGGGCACAAGCTTGCACGAACATCAACTTGCAATCAATCGCAAGGAAAAGCTGTCTTTAGTCTGTAGTCATGTGCATCGGCTTAACCACGAATTCGCCTTTGAGAAAGCGAGGGTGATCGGCAGGGCCAATGAGAAAATGGCCAGGCTAGTGCTGAAAAGTTGGTCCTCCATTGTCACAATCAACAGAGCCATCGACTTAAACCTTGCCTACCAAGCGCTTCGCACAAGGCTCGGATTTAGTCGGCCAGAGCCTGTACGGCCAACGAGTACGCAGGACCGAGAGCCAACGCCCACGGAAAATAGGAGTGGAGGTCGAAGGTCATGCGACCAACATCCAACCGCGAGGCAAAGAACAATCCAAAGGAACGGCAACGAGTGATCAGTCCGGCGGGTGACGTGGGGCAGGCCGGCAAACATATTGTGTCGCCTACAACTACGCTGACCGCAGAGGGGAGGAAGGTCATGCAAACCCACCAGCAGCGAACCTTCGGGAGACCAAATGTTGTCGGCAAAAAACGGGCAGGTCAAAGTTCACACGCCCAACAACGATATAATTTGAGGCAGACGGCAAGGCTGGCTAACTCAAGACCACCAAACACACTTTGACGATGGAAGCGAGGTATTCGAAAATTCAATTCAAATATAATTTGGTCCATGAACCCGCCCCCTCTTCTTCTTCCTTACCTTTGGGAGCTGAGTTACGCGATAGTATACTATTTACTGGTCCTAGAAAGTATGATTACCAGAATTATCTCTTCAGCATATTACTTCTAGCATCAGCAGCAGCATACTGCTGGCATACTGCGAGCACGAGGTACAGTGGTAGGTAAATTAAACGGTGAAGTAACGGGGTCGCGGGAGAGAACCTCGAACGGGGCAAATCTTCCTTGGGCGACAGTAGTGTGTATTAACCTGACGAAAGCTTACACTGCAGAACTCGCCAGCCTATTCTCCTTGTCATGGTCGAAAATGTCCTTCTGCCAATATCGTTGGCTGTCTTAAGGTCTGGCACGATTTTTAGCTTCAAAGGCAACAGGGCCGGACAAAAATTGTCACTAACTTATATGTGTAAGCCTATCTCCAGCTGTATAATCCACACCAAAAGCTGACGACACAGCGAGCACGAAGTGCGGTGGTATGAGCTTTGGAATTCTAACCAACATTTTGGCGTGTTAGAAACTTGAGCGGACAAAAACGTATAGGCTACAGTAGTGTATGTTAACATGACGAAGGCTTACAATGCAGAAGTCGACGCCGATGCTTCTTTTCTTTTTCGGAAACGGTTTTCTGCCTATATAATTTACCGGCTTGTGTCTGGCCTCGAGTGTGAACTCGATGGGCACCAGGACCGCACAAAAGTGTCTAGTAACTGATCGGTCTACACATATCTGCTTCGATGTAATCCCAATGGAAAACTGACAAGACAACCGGGAGATGGCTAGAACGTTGTACTTCGAAGTAACACGGTCGGAGGTTTGAAACTCAAGTAGAGCAGAAATTACCGGGGCGACAACGGAGTATGGTTTCCTGACCACGGCTAATAGGCTAGAAATGGCCGTCCTAATGCCGATTGTCATTTTCCATAATCTTCTTCTACCTATTTAATTATCCAGGTTTCTGTGTGGCTTAATTGTGAGCTTAAAAGGCACCAAGTTGTGACCATGGCATCCCGCAACAGATCGGTACACGCCTAGCTGCTACTGTATAATCCTGATCAAGAAGCTAGATGACAGTGAGGTCGTGACCCATTTTTCAGTGCGTCAGGCTTCTTAGTAACAAGGACACCGGCTAGAAATT